>CAUYLG010019841.1:0-46688 GCA_963573385.1 Cacajao melanocephalus
TTTGTTTGTTATTTTCTTCCCTTATTCTTTCCTGCCTCCGTTGTTAAGTATAATTATTGGCATAAAAGAGATCTTTAATACCTATTTTTAGATTGTATTCTAGCCTGGGCAATAGAGCAAGTTTCTCGTTCTCTCTCCCTCTTTTTCTTTCTCTTTCTTTCTCTCTTTCATTCTTTTTTTTTCTTTCTTTTTCTCTATCTTTCTTTTAAAAAAAAAAAAGAAAAAGAAAGAAAGAAATACCTGAGACTGGCCGGGTGCAGTGGCTCATGCTTGTAATCCCAGCACTTTGGGAGGCCAAGGCGGGCGGATCATGAGGTCAGGAGTTTGAGACCAGCCTGTCCAATATGGTGAAACCTCATTTCTACTAAAAATTACAAAAATTGGCCATGTGTGGTGGCGCATGCCTGTAGTCCCAGCTACTCGGGAGGCTGAGGCAGGAGAATAGCTTGAACCCAGGAGGTAGAGGTTGCAGTGAGCCAAGATTATGCCACTGCACTTCAGCCTGGGCGACAGAGTGAGACTCCATCTCAAAAAAAAAAAAAGAAAAAGAAAAGAAAGAAATACCTAAGACCAAGTAATTTTATAAAGAAAAGTTTAATTGGCTCACAGTTCTGCAAGCTGTACAGGAAGCATACATGAGTCTAGGGAGGCCTCAGGAACATTATAATCATGGTGGAAGGTGAAAGGGAAGCCAGCACATCTTACAGGGCCACAGCAAAAGGAAGGGAGAGAAAAAAAAGATGCTACCCTTTTTTTTTTTTTTTGAGACAGAGTCTTGCTCTGTTGCCAGGCTAGAGTACAGTGGCACTATCTCAGCTCACTGCAACCTCCGCCTCCCGGGTTCAAGTGATTCCCATGTCTCAGCCTCCTGAGTATCTGGGACTATAGGCGTGCACCACCACACCCAGCTAATTTTTTTGTATTTTAGTAGAGACAGGTTTTCATCATGTTGGCCAGGATGGTCCCAATCTCCTGACAGTGTGATCTGCCCACTTTAGCCTCCCAAAATTCTGGGATTACAGGCATGAGCCACCGCGCCCAGCCAATGCTACACACTTTTAAACAACCAGATCTCACAATAACTCACTCACTCAGTATCAGGAGAGCAGCACTAAGGGGGTGGTGCTTATTCATTCATGAGAACTCCATCCACATGATCCAATTTTCTCCCACCACGCCACCTCCAACACTGGGGATTACAATTCAACACGAAATTTGGTGGGGACAGATCTAACCCATATCAACATGTCATATTGTGCAATAGCCTGTAGGTTATTTTCAAGGTCCTAGTTTTCATTCTGGATGGTGGAATCATGGGTCTTTATTATTTAAACTCATTAACTAAGTAAATAAAAGCAGATCATACATGGACCAAAGATGCCAGTGTGTCATGACTAATCTAACTATATACACCCAAGATCCAAAGAGAAAAATAATTCGGGAAAATACTATACCTGCTGTGATATGCCCTGTATTTTGTCTTGGAATGCTTGCTGTATCCGCACATCTAGGCCTGTTTCACCTTTAATTTTGCAGAATATTCTGGTAATGGACGTAACATAATTTATATTTTTAAAAAATTTATTGGCCGGGCATGGTGGCTCACGCCTGTAATCCCAACACTTTTGCGGGGGCTGAGGCAGGTGGATCATGAGGTCAGGAGTTCAAGACCAGACTGGCCAACATGGTAAAACCCCGTCTCTACTAAAAAATACAAAAATTAGCTGTGCATGGTGGCTTGTGCCTGTAATCCCAGCTACTTGGAAGGCTGAGGTAGGAGAATTGCTTGAACCAGGACCCGGGGGGCGGAGGTTGCAGTGAGCCAAGATCGAGCCACTGCACTCCAGCCTGGACTACAGAGTAAGACTCTATCTCAAAAAAAAAAAAAATTATCTTGGAAAATCTCAAACATATGCAAAAGAGTGAATGGAACTGGATGAGCCCAGTTTCACTAATTATTAACATCTGGCCAGTCTTGCTTCAGCTTTTCCCACTACTCTCTCCCTCCCTCCCTCCCTGTCTGCATTATTTTAAAGCAAATCTTTATTTGTCCAGAACTCCTTCTCTGTTGGTGGAGGCAGATTGTTTCCACTCTTTGGCTTCTACAAACAATGCTTCAATGAACATCCTTGAAAATACAGTGAAATTATATATATATATATATATATATATGTATATATATATATATGAACTGGCTCATGCCTGTAATTCCAGCATTTTAGGAGGCCAAAGTGGGTGGATCATGAGATCAGAAGTTCGAGACCATCCTAACCAACATGATAAACCGTTTCTACTAAAAATAACAAAAATTAGCTGGGCCTGGTGGCGCACACTTGTAGTCCCAGCTACTCAGGAGGCTAAGGGAGGAGAATCCCTTGAACCCAGGAGGCAGAGCTTGCAGTGAGCCAAGATCGTGCCACTATACTCCAGCCTGGGGACAGAGCGAGAGACTGTCTCAAATAAATAAATAAATAAATAAATTCCTTATAAATTACCCAGTCTCAGGCATGTCTTTAGCAGCATGAGAACAGATTAATATGGTAAATATATACATATATATATATTTTTTTTTTTTCTGATTCAGGGTCTCACTTTGTCACCCAGGTGGAATGCAGTGGCACAATCTCAGCTCACTGCAGCCCTACCTCCTGAGTTCAAGCGATCTTCCCACTTCAGCTTCCTGAAAAGCTGGGACTACAGGCATATACTACCAAGCCCGGATTTTTTTTTAACTTAGTAGAGGAGCCGAGTGAGGTGGCTCATGCCTATAATTCTAACACTTTGGGAGATGGGCAGATCACCTGAGGTCAGGAGTTGGAGACCAGCCTGGCCAACATGATGAAACCCCATCTCTACTAAAAATACAAAAATTAGCCAGGCGTGCCTGTAATCCCAGTTATTCGAGAAGCTGAGGCATGAGAATCGCTTGACCCGGAAGGTGGAGGTTGCAGTGAGCCAAGATCACACCACTGCACTCTAGCCTGGGGTGACAGAGAAGCTCTATCGCAAAAAAATAAATAAATAAAAAACTTAGTAGAGACAGGGTTTTGCCATGTTGCCCAGGCTGGTCTCGAACTCTTAGGATCAAGTGATCTGCCTGCCTTGGCATCCCAAAGTGCTGGGATTACAGGCGTGAGCCACCCTACCTGGCTGAGGTCCAGAGATAATTTCGGTTTCAGACACAGATGGGACCAGGGGCTCAAAGATACTGTCAGGTGCCATGGCTCTCCAGTTTGCTGCTCTGCTTTCCTCTATGACGCCACTTTTCTTGGTTTCTTACATGGCAGCCTCTCTCTACAGGGCTCAGCTCATCCACGTTGTCAACATTCCTGTTGAAAAGAGAGCTCCCTTCTCCTCAGTGCCAACCCAAATCATGGGTTGACTTTCATTGGCCGGACCTGATGTATGTATACCTCTCTGAACCAATTGCTATGGCCAGGAAGATGGACCCTGTTGATTGGCTAGACTTGGCTCATCTGCCCTTTTCTGGAGCAGGGGACCTGAATCAGTACCTTGAAACTATATTGACCAAGTTTGGCTGATGACTGTCCCCTTAGTAAAGGAGGAATGAATGGTAGTCAGGCAAAACACATAAAAGCAAAAATAGATGGGGTAGTCGCCTCCTCTAAGGTCTTCTCCACCCCTCTCCCAACCCCTGGTGGCCAGGTGCTCCTCGCCCTGTTCTCCCACCTTCAGCAGGTCCCTCTTGGAGCTTGGATCATGTTGCAAAACATTCATCCATTTCTGTGCCTGTTTTCTCCTACTAGACCATTTAACTCCTTGAGGACAAGGACTATGCCTTTTGCTTAGGCAGGTAATTAATCCCTGGCAACATGCCTCCCATACAGTTGACACACAATACATGTTTGCTAAATGAATCTACACCAAAATAAAATCCTGACATTCAAGCCTCTTTCTTCGTTGGCTTCTTTGCTTCCTGCCTTCCTTCCTCTCTTTCTTTTTGCTTTGTTTTTTCTTTTCTCTCTCTCTCCTTCCTTCCTTTTCTCTCTCTCTCTCACTCCAGCTCAGGCTGGAGTGCAGTGGGGTAGTCTCGGCTCACTGCAACCTCCGCCTCCAGGGTTCAAGTAATTCTCCTGACTCAGCCTCTCAAGTAACTGGAATTACAGGCGCCCACGACCATGCCCAGCTAGTTTTGCATTTTTTAGTAGAGATGGGGTTTTGCTATGTTGGCCAGGCTGGTCTCAAACTCCTGACGTCAGGTGATCCACCCGCCTCAGCCTCCCAAAGTGCTGGGATTACAGGTGTGAGCCACCGCACCTGGCTGCCACCACTTTTCTTTAAACTAGTCCACACATACCTGAAACTGTTTGAACGAAATGACCCTGCCTCTCTCCCTTGCTCTAGTCGGGATAGTTGCTATACCAACTTGCAATAGTTGCTGCTTCTGGCTGAAGAAGTAAGGAGGGTGCTAGTAAGTTGGTGGGTGTTCCTGGAGCTGGGAGGCCTGGGGAGGCTATTTCCTACCAGTGAAATGATAACAGCAACTTGGGTTTTATTGAGCATTTATTATGTGCGAGGCCCTGTGCCAATGGCTTTGCCTGTGATCCCTACTTGGGGACTGTGGTATCCCTGTTTTGTAGATGGGGAAGTAGGCTTGCCTGAAGTCACAGAGGTAATAAATGGTAAAGTCAGGACTGGACCCAGATCTGATGCCAGAACCCTTGAGTTGGGAGGTCTGCGGTCCCAGACAGGGTCAGTGGCTGCCTTGAATCCTGATGGCTTTGCTGGACCTGGCTCCTGTCTCTTAGGAAGCTGTGCTTCCTGCCTTTACGTTCCTGAACACGTCCTCAAACCGGAATGATTTCTTCTTCTTTTTGCAAAAGCCACCTCCTGTTTATTTTTCTCCACCACTGACAAGCTGTGTGGCCGAGAGAAGTTGTTCTCCCTCTCTGAGCTTGGGTTTCCTTGCCTATAAAATGTAGGCAATCCTTGCCCTGCCTCCCAGGGTCAGCCTGAGGATTACATGAGATGATGGTTGGGCTGTGGTGGGCCTGGAGACAGGCATGAGCATGCTCACGATGGCTGTGAGCTCGGATCCCCGCAGCTCTGAGCTCAGGGCAGACTCTGAGCATCTTCAAGCGTCTGTTCCCACAGCACCTGGCGTGGAGACTCGCTTATAGAAGGTGCTCACCGAATGCTTGCACTCACTTACAGAAGCCGTGAGTGGCAGCCACTTCTGATATTCAGGAGTTCTTAACATCCCTATGGCTCTCAAGTCCTGGTGCTAGAGATATGGCCTGTAACCTGCTTGTTTCTTCAGTGAGTTAATGATTTACCCCCCGTGTTAAATTTTGTTTAAACAGACATGACCCCGTTGGTGGCCAAGGCTCTGTCCCGTCCAAAGTGTCTCAGGGATCAAAGAAGCCCAAAGACACAGGAACCCTCCCACTGCCTGCCCCATTCCAGAATTGTCCTTTAGCCTGCTGGCATCTGCCTCTGCACCGTGGTCTCTTGACCTTAGCCACATTGCTTGTAGCCATGCTCTAGCCAGAGCTAGAGGCCCTTAACCTCTCTTTGAGAAAAGTCTGCCTCTCTCTAGGCCACGGCATAGCCATGTGCCCCCCAGGGCCCTGTTGTCCTTAGCGCCATCACTATCTTCTTTCTTTCTTCTTTCTAAAAAAAAATCAGTGAAGGCTAGAGAGCCCAGCCCTTTAGAAGTGAAGGGAGGTCAAGGAACCTGCGGCTGGAGAACAGGAGAACAACGTGAGTCCCGTGGCCTGGACTGCACTGTGAAGGCCTATGCCAACCAGAGCCCCTGAAGCATTCGTTCCCTTGCCACCCTATGTTCCCGGGGCCTCCTGAGGGTCCCTCCTGCATCTCTCTTCCACAGAGGAGAGATCTAAAGGTGTCCCAATGGGATTTGTTCATTGAGGACATTGGGAGCCACTGGTCTTTCCAGTGTGGCCCTGTCACTTCTACTCCCTCTATGGTCACCCCATCCTCCCAGCCCTGGGGAATGGACCTGCCTATGAGTAAAAGGACTGCCCTGCTCCTGGTGTGTGGGGAAGGTGAGCACACCTCACCCCGCCACCTGCTGGTCTTCTCCAGCCTCTAGTCTGGGCTCCCTGTCCCCTGACTTTGCTGCTCCCTACTCCAGCTTCCTGCCTATTAGAATTTTCCCAGGGCTGCTGTAGCAAATTGCCACAAACTTGATGGCTTAAAACAGCAGAAATGAGGCCAGGCACAGAGGCTCACACCTGTAATCCCAGCACTTCGGGAGGCCGAGACGAGAGGATCACTTGAGCCCGGGATTTCACAATCAGCCAGTACAACATAGGGAGACCCTGTCTTTATTTCACAGTTCTGGAGGCCACAGGTCCTAAATCAAGGTGTCTCCAGGGCCAGCCTCCCTCCATAGACTCTAGGGGAGGACTCTTCCTTGCCTTTTTCAGCTTCTGGTGGCTGCCAGAGTGCTTTGACTTGTGGCTCCATCCCTCCAGCCTCTGCCTCCATCCTCACGTGACTTTCCCCTTTGCTCTGTGTCTTTTCCTCCTCTATTGTGAGGACGCTCGTCATTGAATTTAGAGCCCACCCAGGTCATCCAGGAGGATCTCATCTGGAGATCATGTACTTCATTTCATTTCATTTCTTTTTTCTTTTTCTGTTTTTTTTTTTTTTTTTTTTTTGAGACAGAGTCTTGCTATTGCTCAGGCTGGAGTGCAGTGGTACGATCCCTGCTCACTGCAACCTCTGCCTCCTAGGTTCAAGTGATTGTCTCACCTCAGCCTCCTGAGTAACTGAGACTACAGGTGTGCACCACCACACCTGGCTAATTTTTTGTTTTTGTTTTGAGACAGAGTCTCACCCTGTCACCCAGGCAGAGTGCAATGGCATGATCTCAGCTCACTGCAACCTCTGCCTCCCAGGTTCAAGCAATTCTCCTGCCTCAGTCTCCTGGGTAGCTGGGATTACAGGCGCGTGCCACCACACCCGGCTAGTGTTTTGTATCTTTTGTAGAGACAGGGTTTTACCATGTTGTTCAGGCTGGTCTTGAACTCCTGACCTCGGCCTCCCAAAGTGCTGGGATTACAGGCATGAGCCCAGCCTAATTTTTGTATTTTTAGTAGAGACACGGATTCACCATGTTGACCAGACTGTTCTCAAACTCCTGGCCTCAAGTGATCCACCTCCCTCAGCCTCCCAAAGTGCTAGGATTACAGGCGTGAGCCATCGTGCCCATCCTAATTTCATACTCTTCCCAAATGAGATAACATTTACAGATTCTAGGTGGACATATCTTTTGGAAGGGTCACCTTTCAACCCACGGCTACTAGTATCAACTGAAACCAGAAGAATATGGGCATACCAGGTAGTGAAAACAAAGTCAGTGAAAGCTAGAGAGCCCAGCCCTTTAGAAGTGAAGGAAGGTCAAAGTACTTGTGGCTGGAGAACAGAAGAGCAATGAGAGGCCAGGTGGCAGGGGGCTGGCAGGGCAGGGGGAGGGAGGTGGTCTGGGCAATTCATGCAACCCTCACAGACCAAGGCAAGAAGGTGGGACAGCCACAGGATGGTTTTAAATAGGGAAATGATATTAATCAATTGCCCTTTTTTTCCTGTTTTTATTTTTTCCTTTTATTTATTTATTTTTGAGACAAGGCCTCGCTCTGTCACTCAGGTTGGAGTGCAGTGGTGTGATCATGGCTCACTGCAGCCCATAACTCCTGAGCTCAAGAAATTCTCTTGCCTTGGCCTCTTGAGTAAGTAGTTGGAGCTACGGACACGTGCCACCATGCGGCTCTGCCATTGATTATTGAACAACTAGTTATCCACATAGGAAAAAAAAAGTATGTGTGTCGGGGGAAGACTCCCGCATCGCAATATATACAAAGATCAACTTCAAGAAGAGTAAAGTCAGCCAAGTGTGCTTGTTCACGCCTGTAATCCAGATACTTTGGGAGGCCGAGGTGGGTGAATTGCTTGAGCTCAGGAGTTCAAGACTAGCCAGGACAACATGATGACACCTCGTCTCTACTAAAAATACAAAAATTAGCCAGGCATGGTGGCAGGTGCCTGTGGTCCCAGCTATGTAGGGGGCTGAGGCATGAGAATCGCTTGAACCCAGCAGATGGAGGTTGCAGTGAGCCAAGATCCCACCAGTGCCTCCAGCCTGGGGAACAGAGTGAGACTCTGCCTCAAATAAGTCAATAAATAAGCTATACAAATATGCAAAACAATACCACTTCTTGTTCTGCCATATGTATGGATGTAATAAAGTTATAAAGAATCACATGAGAATAATAAACATTAAGCTTAGGATAGTATTTACTTGGGGGAGGGGGCAAATAAGTGATTAGAAGAGCACACAGGGGTTTTCTACAGTTTGGGGAGTACTTTGTGTCCTCTTTCTTTCTTTTTTTCTTTCTTTTTCTCTTTCTCTCTCTCTTTCTTCTCTTTTTTTTTGAAATAGAGTCTCGCTCTGTTGCCAGGCTGGAGTGCAGTGGCACAATCTCGGGTCATTGCAACCTCTGCTTCCCTGGTTCAAGCAATTCTCCTGTTTCAGCCTCCTGAGTAGTAGCTGGGATTACAGGCATGTGTCACCACGCCCAGCTCATTTTTGTATTTTTTTATAGAGACTGGGTTTCACCGTGTTGCCCAAGCTGGTTTTGAACTTCTGAGCTCAAGCGATTTGCCAACCTAGGCCTCCCAAAGTGCTGGATTACAGGAATTACAGCCACTGTGCCCAGCCGATGTTTTATTTCTTGTCACGTGGTGGGCACACAAATGTTTGTTGTGTTGTCCTATATATCTTTTGGTATTTCAAATATTTTTTATTTTAAAAAGAGATGACAACAAAAAATAGTATACCAATGGCCAACAAGTACATTAAACAATTCTTTGCATTATCAGCCATCAGGGAAATGCAAATCAAAACCACAATGAGATATTATTTCACACCCACTAGGATGGTCATGATTTAAAAAAAAAAGTGGCTGGGCAGAGTAGCTCATACCTGTAATTCCAGCCTTCTGGGAGGCTGAGGTGAGCAGATGACTGGAAGTCAGGAGTTTGAGACCAGCCTGGCCAACATGGGGAAACCCCATCTCTACTAAAAATACAAAAATTAGCCGGGCATGGTGGCACACATCTGTTATCCCAGCTACTCTGGAGGCTGAGGCATGAGAATTGCTTGAACCCAGAAGGCAGAAGTTGCAGTGAGCTGAGATCATGCCACTGCACTCCAGCCTGGATGACAGAGTGAAACTGTGTCTCAAAAAAAAAAAAAAAAGTGTTGGTAAGAATGCAGAGAAATTGAAATCCTTGTTTATTGCTGATAGGAATGTAAAGTGGTACAGCTGTTATGGAAACGTTAGGCAGTTCCTCAAAAAGTTAATCATAAAATTACCATATAGTCCATCAATTCACCTTCTAGGTAAATGCCCCAAAGAATAGAAAGCAGGGACTTGTATGCAACATTCATACCAACATTACTTAAAACAGTCAAAAAGTGGAAACAAGCCAACTGTTCATGAACAGATGAATGGATACCAGTGTGATGTAGACATTCAAGGGAATACAATTCAACCTTAAAAAGAACTGAATTCTGATACGTGCGACAACATGCATGAACCTGGAAAACATCATGCTAAGTGAAATAATCCAGACACAGAAGGACAAACATTATGTGATTCCACTTGTATCTGGTACCTAAAATAGGCACAGTCACAGAGACAGAAAGTGGAATCGGGTATATTAGGGGCCGCGTGAAGGAGAAATGAGGGGTTATTGTTGAATGGGTCCAGAGTTTCTGTTTGGGAAGATTAAAAAGTTCTGGAGATTGGCAGAGATGATGGTTGCATAACATTGTGAATGTGTTTAATGCCACTGAATTGTACAGGCACCTGTAATCCCAGCTACTCGGGAAGCTAAGGCAGGAGAATTGCTTGAACCCAGGAGGCGGAGGTTGCAGTGAGCTGAGATTGTGCCACTGCACTCCAGTCTGCGTGACAGAGAGAGACTCTGTCTCAAAAATAAATAAATAAAGGTTAAAATGGACCGGGTATGGTGGCTCATGTCTGTAATCTCAGCACTTTGGGAGGCCGAAGCAGGTGGATCACCTGAGGTCAGGAGTTTAAAACCAGCCTGGCCAACATGGTGAAACCCTGTCTCTACAAAAATACAAAAGTTAGCCAGGCATGATGGTGAGTGCCTGTAATCCCAGGTACTTGGGAGGCTGAGACATGAGAATCACTTGAACCCAGAAGGTAAAGGTTGCAGTGAGCCAAGATCATGCCATTGTCCTTCAGCCTGGGTAACAGAGCGAGACTCCATCTCAAAAAAATAAAATAGCCGGGCTCGCTGGCTCACGCCTGTCATCCCAGCACTTTGGGAGGCCGAAGCAGGTGGATCACCTGAGGTTGGGAGTTCAAGACCAGCCTGACCAACATGGAGAAACCCTCTCTCAACTAAAAATACAAAATTAGCCAGGCATGGTGGTGCATGCCTGTAATCTCAGCTATTCGAGAGACTGAGGCAGAAGAATAATTTAAACACAGGAGGCGGAGGTTGCAATAGCTGAAATCATGCCGCTGCACTCCAGCCTGAGCAATAGAGGGAGATTCCGTCTCAAAAAAAAAAAAAAAATCGCACACACACACAAAGAATGGAAAGAAATATACCGTGTAAATTCTAATAAAAAAGCCAGGGTGATTGTATTAAAAAGCAAATAAAACACCATGGCAGTCCAGGCATGGTGACTCATATCTGTAATCCCAGCACTTTGGGAGGCTGACGTAGAAGGATCATTTGAGTCCAGGAGTTGGAGACCAGCCTGGGCAACATAGTGAGACCTTATATCAACAACAACAGCAAAAAAAAAAACCACTATGGCAGAGTGGCATGCTGCTGAATCTAAAGTAATTGTCATAAATAATTGCCAAATAAATATTTCATTTATGAAAAATTAACTTTTAAAATAAAGTTCCTGGGTCAGGAGCATGCACTTTGTTTTTCTGGACAATTAAACCAGCACTCCATATTTGCCACCATCAGGATTTATTTCCACTCAGTGACTCACCCACAGCCCCAGCCTGAAGGCCCCTCTCCAATTGACCATGCTGATTCAAGCTCATCTCAGAAAACAGCAGAAAGGAGTTAAAGGCTACTGTGCGCTGTGATCATGCCAGTGAATAGCCACTACATTCCAGCCTGGGCAATATAATGAGACCCCATCTCTTAAAAAATATATATAAAAAAATATGTATCGTGTTTCTTTGGAATTGTATAGTGTATTGTATAATCTCATTTGACCCTCACAACCTGACATAGATAGGGCAGGTATACTTCTCTTCACTTTAAAGACAGGGAAACTGAAGCTCTGAAAGGTTTAGTTACTTCACTTGCTTTTTGTTTGTTTTGTTTTGTTTTCTGAGATGGAGTCTTCCTCTGTTGCCCAGGCTGGAGTGCAATGGTATGGTCTTAGCTCACTGCAACCTCTGCCTCCCCGGTTAAAGTGATTCTCCTGCATCAGCCTCCTGAGTATCTGGGATTACAGGCACCTGCTGCCACACCCGGCTAATTTTTGTATTTTTAGTAGAGACAAGGTTTCACCATGTTGGCTAGGCTGGTCTCGAACTCCTGACTTCGTGATACGCCCACCTGGGCCTCCCAAAGTGCTGGGATTACAGGCATGAACCAACATGCTCGGCTAGTCACTTTATTTGCAAAGGGTAAGACCAGATTAGAACCCAGGTTTTCTGACTTCTAGCTGAGTAATAACATATAACATCAATCAGCACATGTTTACTCTAACCCATTTTAAACCTTTTTTTTTTTTGAGAAAGAGTCTCACTCTGTCATCCAGGCTAAAGTGCAGTGGTACAGTCTGGGCTCACTGCAACCTCCGCCTCCTGGGTTCAAGTAATTCCCTTGCCTCACCCTCCCTAGTAGCTGGGACTACAGGCATGCACCACCACGCCTGGCTAAGTTTTTGTATTTTAGTAGAGACGGGGTTTCACTATGTTGGCCAGGGTGATCTTGATCTCCTGACCTCGTCATCCACCCACCTCAGCCTCCCAAAGTGCTGAGATTACAGGCGTGAGACACTACATCCAGCCAAAAGGACTTTTAGAAATAATCTAAGGTCAGCCTGGGCTCAGTGGCTCATGCTTGTAATCCCAGCACTTTGGGAGTCTGAGGTGGGTGGATCACAAGTTTGAGACCATCCTGGGCAGCATAGTGAGATCCCATCTCTAAAAAAAAAAAAAGAGAAAGAAAAGAAGAAGAAATAATCTAAGGTTAACAGAGGTGGCAAAAAGGTTTCCCCTCATGGGCCAACTCTCACCAGCTGTAGTGTTAAAAAGGATTCCGAGGCTGTGTCTGTGTCTGGACTTGGTAGGAAAGGCTCCTATGGTTGGTAAGAGATACATGTCCTGGTATCTTGACTCCTATATTCAAGACACTTAACACAAAGTGATAAATTAAGAAACAATTTCCTGGCCTTCTCTTCCCGGTTCTTCCCGGAGCCAGGAAAAACTGGGTTGAGAGAGCGAAAAAAAAAAATTATTGAAAAAAAAAGAAACAATTTCCTTAAAAGAAACAATGATCCAACATAGTACCTGCTATAAAACACACAACAAAATGCACTTAAGTCTTTCCTCTTTCAGAACGTAACTTATTTCAATGTAGGAATGTATATGGGGTATGTGTTGGCTATGTGTAGGTCCCTCTTACTTGTGTAGGTAGAAAGTTGATTCTCATATGGGAAGTAACTTGCCCAGGATCACACAGCACTTCACTGGACAAGTTGGGACTTCAGTGCAGGTCTCCTAGGGTTCAGGCCACGGGTCCCCCTCTCTATGCACAGGCTCCATGGACCTTCCAACCACATGCTGATCTCAGCCCAACATCATAGCAAGATGGTGTTACTAAATCATTTTTCTCTTCTGAACAAAATCAAAGCCTACACCTCAGTTTTCCTCCTTTCGGGTGTCCATTTGTCACTCACAATGTATTCGCCACATGCCATCTCCCTAAGCACGTACATTGTCCGCAACAGACTCAAAAGGGACGGATCCAAGATTTCATGAGGCAGCCAGTCCTGTTCCCTTTGATGAAAGTTTCTGTCTCTAGTTTGGTAGAAGGCTCAAATTTGTGAGCTTAAAGTTTCAGAAGAGGTGGGAGAACCAAAGCAGAGAGCAATCATCTTTCTCCATCAACTCTAACCTCATGGCAGGAATTTTAACAGCAGAATGTGTTCCAAGGTGCTGCTTGTATTGCCCCCTAGTGCTAGAAACAGGAACAACACACTAGGCAAGTCAACATTTTCCAGCTGCAAAAAATTGACATCAGAGATCTTAATTCAAATCGCAACATTTTATTTCACAGTAGGTAGAGGGAAAGGGATTCACCAGGGCGTACAGCAAATTAGTGGTGAAGTCAGAAATAGAACCAAGTTCTAAACTTTGACTCCTATATTCAAGATGCTTATCAGAGAGTGATAAACTAAGAAACAATTTCCTTAAAAGAGGCAATAATCAATCGGGCATGGTGACTCACACCTGTAATCCCAGCACTTTAGGAGGCGAAGTCGGGAAGATCATGAGGTCAGGAGATCAAGACCATCCTGGCTAACATGGTAAAACCTCATCTCTACTAAAAATACAAAAATTAGCTGGACGTGGTGGCATGTGCCTGTAATCCAGCTACTTGAGAGGCTGAGTCAAGAGAATCACTTGAACCAGGGAGTCTGAGGTTGCAGTGAGCTGAGGTTGTGTCCCTGCACTCCAGCCTGGCGACCAAGTGTATCTCTGTCTCAAAGAAAAAAAAAAAGAGGCTATGATCCAACATAATACACACTATAAAACACACAGCAAAATGCACATAAGTCTTTCCTCTGTTAGAATGTAAACTATTTCAAGGCAGAAACTAGTTAGCATACAAAATACCCTTAGGATTAATAAATATTAATGACAAAGTCTTAACATCTATTGTGCTATTCCCATTTTCCAGATGTTTGGCTTAGTACCACTTGGCTGCAACAACACTACCCCACCTCTTTTTTTTTTTCATTCATTCAACAAATACTCATGGAGCATCTCCTAGGTGCCAGGAACCATTATTGGTACTGGAGATGCCATAGTGGCCAAAATGAACTCCTTTCTCTTAGGGAGACCAGACTCTAGTTGGGGGAGATGGATGAGAAACATGTTAATAACCAAATACTTGGTATGTTGGTGATACGAAGTGAATATCTGTGTTCCTCCCACCTCCCAAGATTCATATGTTGAAGCCCCAACCCCCAACATGACTAGATGTGGATCCAGGGCCTATAGAGAAGTAATGAAGGTAAAATAAGGTCTAAGAGTGGGACCCTGATCCCTTATAAGTATAGTACCCTTATAAGAAGCAATACCAGAGTGCTGTCTCTCCCACAAGCATATGGAGAAGAGGTCATGTGAGTACACAGCAAGAAGGTGGCTCCCTGCAAGCCAAGAAAAGAGCCCACATCACACCAGAACCCAAATCAGCCAGAACCTTGATCTTGTACTTCCCAGCCTCTAGAACTGTGAGAAAATAAGTGTATGTTATTTAAACCCATTAGTTGGCTGTGCACAGTGGCTCAGGCCTGTAATCCCAGCACTTTGGGAGGCCTTTGGGGTGGGGAGGCAGATCGCTTAAGCTTTTGAGTTTCAGACCAGCTGAGAAACATGGCAAAACCCCGTCTCTACAAAAAGTACACAAGTGAGCTGGGCATGGTGGTGCACACCTGTAGTCCAGGGTACTTGGGAGGCTCAAGTGGGAGGATGGCTTGGGAGGCAGAAGTTGCAGTGAGCCACTGTATTCCAGCCTAAGCAATACAGCCAGACCTTGTCTCAAAAATAAATAAATAAATAAAAAGGCACCTAGTTTATAGTATTGTGTTGTGGCAGTCTGAGCCAACTAACAGGTAGTCATGATGACTATGAAGAGAAATTAGGCAGGATCAGAGCAGCAAGATGGTAGGACGCAAAATGCTACTTCCAGTAAAGTGGTGAGGGAAGGCCTCTCTGATAAGGTGACAGCTGCATAGCTGGAGGAATTTTTCACATATATCACAGTCACACAATATCCACCCTCCCTGATCAACATTTTTGTCACCTCAGCATGCTCCCTCGTGTACCTTCTCAGTCAGTGGCCACCTAAGGGAAACCATTATTCTGACTTCCATCAGCATAGATTAATTTTGTCTGTTTCTGAACTTCATACAGACATTGATGGATATTTAGGTTGTTTCCAGCTTGAGGCAATTATGCAGAAGGCGGCAAATAACATTCTTTTTTTCGGGGAGGGCGGACAGAGTCTTGCTCTGTCACCCAGGCCTGAGTGCAATGGGGCAATCTTGGCTCACTGCAACCTCTGCCTCCTGGGTTCAAGTGATTCACCTGCCTCAGCCTCCTGAGTAGCTGGGATTACAGACGCCCATCACCATGCCCAGCTAATTTTTGTATATTTAATAGAGTCAGGGTTTTGCGATGTTGGCCAGGCTGGTCTCGAACTTCTGACCTTGAGTGATTGGCCCACCTGGGCCTCCCAAAGTGTTGGGACTACAGGCATAAGCCACTGCTCCTGGCCAAGAGCATTCTTGAACATGTCCTTTGGTAGACATAACACTTACTTCTGTTAAGTATATGCCCAGGAGTGGAACTGCTGGCTCATAGAGTATATGTTTATTTGGTATTTTGCTTTTTTTGAAACAGTCTCGCTCTGTCACACAAGCTGGAGTGCAGTGGCATGATCTCAGCTCTCTGCAACTTTCACCTCCCGGGTTCAACGAACTCTCCTGCCTCAGCCTCTAAGATCACAGACGTGCACCACTATGCCCAGCTAATTTTTGTATTTTTCATAGATACAGGGTTTCACCATGTTGGCCAGGCTGGTCTCGAACTCCTGACTTCAGGTGATCCACTTGCCTCAGCCTCCCCAAGTGCTGGGATTACAGGCATGAGCCTCCACTCCCAGTCAATATATTTAGATTTAGTAACCACTGCCAAGTATTTTTTCAAAGTGGTTGTATTGATATATGTTCCCATCAAAAAAATAGGAGTTCCAATTTTTCCTGACCAACACATGGTAGTCCTTTTCTGTTGCCATTCTGGATGAGTATGTGATGGTATCTCTTTTTGGTTTATTTTTAATTTTTTAATTTTTAATTTTTTTTTAATATAGAGACAGGGTTTCACCGTATTGGCCAGGATGGTCTTGATCTCTTGATCTTGTGATCCACCTGCCTCGGCTTCCCAAAGTGCTGGGATTACAGACGTGAGCCACCATGCCCGGCCTATTTTATTTTTTTAGACAGGGTCTCACTCCCATCTCCCAGGCTGGAGTGCAGTGGTGCAATCACTGCCCACTGCAGCCTCAACCTCCTGGGCTCAGCTGATTCTCCCACCTCAACCTCCAAGTAGCTGGGACTCCAGGCATATACTACCACGCTCAGCTAATTTTTGTATTTTTAGTAGAGACGAGATTTTGCCATGTTGCCCAGGATGGTCTTGAAGTCCTGGGCTCAAGTAACCCGCCCACCTTAGCCTCCAAAAATGCTAGGACTACAAACATGAGCCACCGCGTCCTGCCTCTTTGTGGTTTTAATTTATATTTCTCTGATGGCAAAAAATTTTTGAGCAGCTTTTCATGTTTATTGTTCATTTTTATATTCCTTTTTGCGAAATGCCTGTGCAACTCTTTTGTTCATTATAATTATTGGGTAGTCTCCCCACAGAATGGGATGAGTTATTTGCAAATCATATATAAGAGTCTAGGCCGGGCATGGTGACTTATGCCAGTATAGTCTCGGCATTTTAGGAGGCAAGGTGGGTGGATTGCTTGAGCCCAAGAGTTTGAGACCAACCTGGGCAACATAGCAAGACCCTGTCTCTACAAAACATTTTTAAAAATTAGCTAAGAATGGTGGTGTGAGCCTGTAGCCCCAAGCTACTCAGAAGGCTGAGGTGGGAGGATTGCTGGAGCAGAGGAGGTCAAGGTTACAGTGAGCTATATCATGTCACTGCACTCCAGCCTGGGTGACTGAGACAATCTCTCCATAAACACATAAACAAACAAACACAAACAAACAAATGAAAAGGACTGATTCTTAATCTACAGTTTTCCTGTCAGCCCACAATTCTTTTGAGTTTTTTTTTAAGTCTCCATGTGAATATGCACATATGGATGATGACAACTTCAGAATTTCCCCACCTAGAACCTTTGGGATCTAAGTTCTTTCTTTTCTTTCTTTTTTGAGACAGAGTCTCACTCTGTTGCCCAGGCTGAAGTGCAGGGTTGCAATCTTGGCTCACTGCAGACTCAACACCCCAGGCTCAAGCCATCCCTACTCTTCCCCCTGAGTAGCTGGGACTACAGGTGTGCACCACCATGCCCAGATAATTTTTTTTTTGAGATGGAGTCTCGCTCTGTCACCCAGGCTGGAGTGCAGTGGCGTAATCTCAACTCACCGCAACCTCTGCCTCCCAAGTTCAAGCAATTCTCCTGCTTCAGCCTCCTGAGTAGCTAAGATTACAGGCATGTGCCACCATGCCCAGCTAATTTTTGTATTTTTGGTAGAGACAGGGTTTCACCATGTTGGCCAGGCTGGTCTAGAACTCCTGACCTTGTGATCTGCCTGCCTCAGCCTCCCAAGATAATTTTTTATAGAGATGGGGTTTTGCCATGTTGCCCAGGTTGGTCTCAAACTCTTGGGCTCAAGTGATCCCCCTGTCTCAGCCTCTCAAAGTGTAGGGATTATCGGCATGAAGCAGGTTGCCCAGCCCTAGTTAGTGGTTTTTGTGTTCTGTTTACGAAATCTTCACCTACCCCAAGGTCATGAAATGTTCTTCTACGTTTCCTTCTAGAAGATTCATTCATCTCAAATTTAAGTCTATGGTCTATTTCCAGCTGATTTTTCTGGTGTGAGGTATGGGTACCTTTTCTTTCGAACAGCAATTAAAGTTTCTAAGACCATTTATTAAAACGACCATCTGCTTCCCACTGCACTGTAGCGTTACTGCTGCTGTAAAGCTGGTGGCCATCTGTTAATATATGAGGGTCTGTTTCTGAACCCCTATGTACTATTCTGTTGGTCTATTCATCACCTTGCACAAGAACCACCTGGTCTTATTTGCTGTAGCTTTTTAGTAAGTTTCAACTCTAGTAGTATAGGTCCTCCAGCTTTGTTGTTTTTCTTTGATACTATCACTAGTCTAGGTCTTTTGCATTTCCATATAAATTCTGGAATCATGCTGGGCACAGTGGCTCATGCTATAATCCCAATGCTTTGAGAGGCTGAGGCAGGAGGATCACGTGAGCCCAGGAGTTCAAGACCAGCCTGGGCAACATAGTGAGATCGCCATCTCTACAAAAAATAAAATAATTAGCCACGTGTGGTGGTGTGTGTAGTCCCAGCTACTCTGTAGGCTGGGGTGGCAGGGTCACTTGAGAACAGGAATTCAAGGCTGCGGTAACCTATGATTGCACCGCTATACTCCAGCCTGATGACAGAGCAAGGCCCTGTTTTTAAAACCAAATAAATAAACAAATCAGCCAGGCATGGTGGCTCATGCCTGTAATCCCAGCACTTCCAGACGCTGAGGCAGGTGGATCACCTGAGGTCAGGAGTTTGAGACCAGCCTGGCCAACATGGCGAAACCCCAGCTCTACTAAAAATACAAAAATTAGCCAGGCATGGTGGTGGGCACCTATAGTCCCAGCTACTCAGGAGGCTGAGACAGGAGAATTGCTTGAACCCAGGAGACAGAGGTTGCACTGAGCCGAGATCGCACCACTGCACTCCAGTCTGGGCAACAGAGCAAGACTCCATCTCAAAAAATAATAATAATAAATAAAAATCAATAAACAAACTTAAGAGGCCAACTAGGGCCAGGCATGGTGGCTCATGCCTGTAATCCCAGCACTTTGGGAGGCTGAGACGGGTGGATCACGAGGTCAGGAGTTCAAGATCAGCATGGCCAATATGGTGAAACCGTGTCTCTACTAAAAATATAAAACTTAGTAGGGCATGGTGGCATGCACCTGTAATCCTAGCTACTTGGGAGGCTGAGGCAGAGAACTGCTTAAACCTGGGAGACAGAGGTTCCAGTGAGCCAAGATCACACCACTGCACTCCAGCCTGGGCGACAGAGCAAGACTCTGTCTAAAAAAAAAAAAAGGCCAACTAACATTTAGCAGTATATACATACATACACACACACACACACACACACACACACCCTCTGCTGGAGTTCTGATTGGGATTACACCGAATCAATAAATCAATTTGGAGAGGACTCACAGACCTGAGAAGCATTGAATCAATAAATCAATTTGGGGACAACTCACAGAGCTGAGAAGCAAGTGGCCAGCCACAGTCTCTCTTCTGGGAAAGCAAGGAACGATCCTGTTTCATCAGGTTCACGTGCCTCCCCTAACACTCCTCTTCTCTTTCCTATCATCTGCGAAGTTCCACTGAAGTTGCTTTCTCCCAGAAATACTTGTTTCCTCCTCTGAACTCCCACAGCAAGCTCTCCACATCTTTCTAATGTATCTCAGCACAGTTCTGCATTGCATTAAAGACCTTTCGTTCCCTGGTTGTCTGTGAGCTTCTAGAGAACAGGGCTCCGTGTCTGATCATTTGGGAGTGGGCAAGGGAAGCAGTATAATGAAATGGGAAAAGTATAGACCAGTGTGATCCAATAGAACTTCCACAGTGATGGAAATGTTCCATACTTGTGCATCACTTGATGAGGAACGCAGCTGAGGAATGCATCATTAAGCGATTTCACCACGTGAGCATCATAGAGTGTATTTGTGCAAACCTACCTGGTGCAGCCTACTACACACATAGAGTATATGCTGCAGTCTATTGCTCCTAGGCTACAAACCTGTAAAGCATGTTGCTGCACTGAATACTGTAGGCGGTTGTAACACAATGGCAAGTATTTGTGCATCTAAACACATCTAAGCATAGAACAGATATTGTAAAAATACAGTATTATAGGCCAGTTGCAGTGGCTCACACCTGTAATCCCAGTACTTTGGGAGTCTGAGGCAGGTGGATCACAAGGTCAAGAGATCAAGACCATCCTTGCCAACATGGCGAAACCCTGTCTCTACTAAAAATACAAAAATTAGCTGAGCATGGTGGCATGCACCTGTAGTCCCAGCTGCTCACGAGGCTGAGGAAGGAGAATCACTTGAACTTGGGAGGTGGAGGTTGCAATGAGCTGAGATCACGCCACTGCACTCCATCCTGGTGACAGAGCAAGACTCTGTCTCACAAACATACAAAAAAAAAAATACAGTATTATAATATTATGGGACCACTTTCATATGTGCTGCTGTCCATCATCGACCGAAACGTGATTACGTGCTACATGACTGTAGCTGCACTGCCCTATGCTATGGCCAGTAGCCAGCTATGGCTGTCCAGTGCTTAAAAGGTGGCTCATGGAGCTGTGGAACTGAATTTTTAATTTTATGTTCCTATTAATTAAATTATTTATTGACTGATTTCTTCATTCACTCATTCATTTACTTATTTTTTAGACAGGATCTCATTCTGTCACCCAGGCTGGAGTGCAGTGGCACAATCATAGCTTACTGAAGCCTTGAATTCCTGGACACAAGCAACCCTGCCACCTCAGCCTCCCAAGTAGCTGGGACTAACTGGGACTCTCGTGCACTCCCATGCCTGGCTGGTTTTTAAACAATTTTTTTGTATAGATGGGGTCTCACTACATTGCCCAGACTGATCTTGAACTCCTGGCCTTAAGCAATTCTCCTGCCTCAGCCTTTCAAAGTCCTGGGATTACAGGTGCGAATCACAACACTCGATCTGTTATTAATTAAATTTATTTATTATTTTATTTTATTTTTTGAGATGGAGTCTCATTCACTCTGTTGCCCAGGCTGGAGTACAATGGCACCTTCTTGGCTCACTGCAACCTCCATCTCCTGGACTCAGTCGATTCTTCTGCTTTGAGAATGGTGGGCAGATCACCTGAGGTCAGGAGTTTAAGACCAGTTTGACCAACATAGTAAAACCCCATCTCTAATAAAAATACAAAATTAGCTGGGCATGGTGGCACATGCCTGTAATCCTAGCTACTTGGGAGGCTGAGGCAAGAGAATCCCTTGAACCCGGGAGGCAGAGGTTGCAGTGAGCTGAGATCGAGCCATTGTACTCCAGCCTGGGCAGCAGGAGGGAAACTCTGTCTCAAAAAAGAAAGAAAGAAAGAAAAGACAGGAAAAAAAAGAAAAAAAAAATCTGGTCCTGTTTTTTCTGTACTGAAAATACTTCATTGTCTTTTACTGACCATAGTGGTTTCTGAAATCAAGAACTAATGACATATTCTTGGTGCTCCCTGAGTTCTTTTTTTTTGCTGTTTGTTTGTTGAGGCAGAGTCTTGCTCTGTTGCCCAGACTGGAGTGCAGTGGCATGATCTTGGCTCACTGAAACCTCCACCTCCAGCATTCAAGCGATTCTCCTGCCTCAGCCTCTCAAGTAGCTGGGATTCCAGGCATGGGCCACCACACTCAGCTTTTTTTTTTTCTTAGTATATATGGGTTCACCATTTTGGCCAGCTGATCTCGAACTCCTGACCTCAAATGATGCACCTGCCTCGACCTGCCAAAATCCTGGGATTACAGGTATGAGCCAAAGCGCCCAGCCCCCTGTGTTCTTTATGATAATCTTTTTTTCTAAAATTTCAAACCTACAGAAAAGTGGAAAGAACAGTATGTGTAGCTTTCATTGAGCATTGCAAATTATTAACTTCTACCCTTTCTGTTTCACTTTCCCTGAACCATTTGAAAGTAAGTTGCAGATAGGAAGACTTAAAAAAAGGCCAGGCGCGGTGGCTCACGCCTGTAATCCCAGCACTTTGGGAGGCCAGGGTGGGTGGATCATGAGGTGAGGAGTTCAAGATCAGCCTGGCCAAGACAGTGAAACCCTGTCTCTACTAAAAATTACAAAAATATTAGCCAGGCACAGTGGCAGGTGTCTGTAATCCCAGCTACTTGGGAGGCTAAAGCAGGAGAATGGCTTGAACCTGGAAGGCAGAGGTTGCAGTGAGCCAAGATCACGCCGCTGCACTCCAGCCTGGGCAACAGAGCGAGACTCCGTCTCAAAAAACAAAAAACAAAACAAAACAAAAAAACTAAGCACTTAGGCTGGGAGTGGTGGCTCAAGTCTGTAATAGCAGCACTTAGGGAGGCTGGGGCAGGAGGATCACTTGAGGCCAGGAGTTCAAGACCAGCCTGAACAACATAGCGAATCTCTCTCTACTAAAAACACAAACATTATCCAGGAATGGAGGTGCACTCCTGTAATCTCAGCTACATGGGTAGCTGAGGCATAAGAATCACTTGAACCTCAGGAGGCAGAAGTTGCAATGAGCCGAGATCACGCCACTGTATTCCAGTCTGGGTGACAGAATGAGATTTTGTCTCAAAAACAAACAAACCAAAAAACTCCTAAGCACTCAAAACACATCTTCTAAAAATAAGGACATTTTCCTAAACAACCATAGTGTCACTCTGCTTACGATAATTTTAATTTTTGTTTTAATAATATAAATAACATCATATAAACATATTTTGGAACATCCAGATGGCCTCATTATAATACTGTCCCTCACATTCAACGCCTGTATTAGACAGGATAGGCTAGATTATGCTGCAAGTAACAGCCCCAGCCTGGCAACATAGGAGACTTGAACCCGAGAGGCAGAGGTTGCAGTGAGCCGAGATCACGCCATTGCACTCCAGACTAAATTTGTTTTAATTAAAAGTCTTTTAAAATTAACAAAAAGTCTTTTAAAATTAACCTGGTATGGTGCTGTGCACCAGTAGTTTTAGCTACTTGGGAGGCTGCGGGAGGAAGATCACTTGAGCTCTGGAATTGAAGGCTGCAGCGTGCCGTGATCACGCCACTACACTCCAGTCTGGGCAACAAAGTGAGACCCTATATCAATTAAAAAAAAAAAAAAAGAAAGAAATCATGTTATTTACGGTAACATGGATGGAACTGGAGGTCATTATGGTATAACTGAAATAAGTCAGGCACAAAAAGACGAATATTGCATGTTCTCACTCGTGTGGGAGCTAAAAAGCTGATCTCAAAGAGTCAGAGAAGAGAATGGCATATACTGGAGGCTGGGATGGGTGTTTGGATGGGAGGGGGGTGATGAAGACAGGCGGGTTATCAAACATACAATTAGAAAAAGTTCTAATGTTTGATGGCAGAGTAAAGTGACTATAGTTAGCAACAATGTGCTGTGTATTTCAAAGCAGCAGCTAGAAGAGAGGACTTGAAATGTTCCCAACACATAGAAACGGTCAGTTCTCGGGCTGAGTGTGGTGGCTCACACCTGTAATCCCAGCACTTTGGGAGACCAAGGCAGGTGGAGTTCAAGACCAGTCTGGCCAACGTAGTGAAACCCTGTCTCTACTAAAAATACAAAAATTAGCTGGGCCTAGTGGCAGGCACCTGTAATCCCAGTTACTTGGGAGGCTGAGGCAGGAGAATTGCTTGAACCCTGGAGGCTGAGGTTGCAGTCAGCCAAGATTGTGCCACTGCACTCCAACCCTTCAGCCTGGGTTACAGAGTGAGACTCCATCTTAAAAAAAAAAAGGAAATGTAAATCCTCAAGGTCATGATGGATACCCCAAATACCCTGACTTGATCATTACACATTCTGTGCATGTAACAAATACGTGTACCCATCAATATGTGACATTATGTATCAATTTATAAAATGTGTATTGCTGCCAGGCACAGTGGCTCACGCCTATAATCCCAGCAGTTGGGAGGCTGAGGTGGGAGGATCACTTGAGGTCAGGAGTTGGAGACCAGCCTGGCCAACATGGCAAAACCCCATCTCTAACAGAAATACAAAAATTGGCCAGGTGTGGTGGTGCGAACCTATAGTACCAGCTACTTTGGAGGCTGAGGCAGGAGACTCATTTGAACCTGGAAGGCAGAGTCTGCAGTGAGCCAAGTTCACACCACCACAACCCAGCCTGGGCGACAGAGACTCTGTCTCAAAAGATTCTTTGGGACTCTGTCTCAAAAAAAAAAAAATGTATTGCTACCTCACACTATGTGTCCATTACATGCCAGCCGGCAGTTTCACACCTCCCTCCAAAAGCCAGTAGGACCCCAAAGCTGACTTTTTTTTTTTTTTTTTTTTTGATGAGTCTCGCTACATTACCCAGGCTTGTCTCAAACTCCTGGCCGCAAGCCATCCTCCCACCCTTGGCCTCCTGAATCGCTGGGATTACAGGCATGAGCCAGTGTGCTTTCCAGTAGCCCTTATTTTGAATACTGCTGGTTGCCATGACAGAGGAGACAGAACTCTGAAAGATCTCGCAGCAGCAATTCTATGTGTGGGCCCAGCACACAACTCATTGGCCAGTACTGGGTGCCCAGAAGTCAGAGCAATAGAGATTTGGGCAAGCAGAATTAATGGCCAAGTATGTGTTTGTGACGGTCATGGAGATAAGCTAGCACTAACTGTAATTGTCATGGGCAGTAAGAAACGAACACAGCGGGGTACATTGGCATGTCTGTAATACCAACACTTTGAGAGGCTGAGGTAGGAGGATCCTCTTGAAGCCAGGAGTTCGAGACCAGCCTGGGCAACACAGCAAGGTCCTGTTTCTACAAAAATTAAATAAAAATTAGCTGAGTGTGGTGATGCACGGCAGGCTGAGGCCAGAGGATCACCTGGGCCCAGGAGTTTGAGGCTGCAGTGAGCTATGATAGTGCTATTGCACTCCAGCCTAGGCAACAGAATAAAACTCTATCTCTGAAAATAATGAACGAATGGATGAATGAATGTATTCAAAAGCTTCTCCTAGCACCTTCTGTTGATTTCTCATTGGCAAGATCTCAGTCACGTGGCCAGTCATGGCTGCAAAAGAGCCATGGGAAATACCTGTTTCCTAGCTAGGTACATGGCTGTCCTGGTGAAGTAAATTGGCATTCCATTATTCTAATTTAGTAAGAAAGAAGAGAATAGACATTAAGAGGTCTCTAAGCAGGCCAGGTGTGGTGGCTCATGCCTGTAATCCCAGCATTGTGGGAAGCCAAGGCGGGTGGAATCACTTGAGGTCAGGAGTTTGAGACCAGCCTGGCCAACATGGCAAAACCCCGTGTCTACCAAAAATACAAAAATTAGCCAGGCATGGTGGCAGGCACTGTAATCCCAGCTACTCGGGAGCTGAGGCAGAAGAATAGTTTGGACCTGGGGGACAGAGGTTGCAGTGAGCCCAGATTGCACCATTGCACTCCAGCCTGGGTGACAGAGTGAGACTCCATAGAAAAAAAAAAAAAGAGGTCTCTAGCAGCAGTGTCTGCCACAGACTGTCTGCCTTTATGCAAGATGTTTCCTCTGCCAGAAATGCCCTTCTGGATATAGTCAACCCCATCCAAGGTACAGTTCCCCTACTTCACAAAGGTCTCCTTGACTTCACAGTTTCATCAATCCCTGTCCACACTGAACTCCTTATGTCTTATTTATCCATATGACTTTGCCTGGCACAGAATAGACCCCTAGTAAATATTTGAATTAGTGGGGACTTGAACGTGCTATGGTTTATTAATTATAAAAATGTGACTCACCCCAATCATGAGAGCAGGGCCATAATGAATTCATCTTGGTTTTTCCCACTGTGCCTGGCCCAGAGCAGATGTTCCAGCTGGAACACACCCTCCATCCAGTCCCACCTTCCCTGGCTTTCCTGAGGCAGATCCGTTTTGCAGATCATAGTACTTGACGGGATTTGGCAGGTTTCTGGCCTGGGTCGTTCCTTATAGAGCTGTGAGAGGTACATGTGGAAAGAGCCTCATGTGAGATCATGCAGCAAGTTAGCAGCAGTGCAGATAACAGACCCAGAGCTTCGGCTTCCCAACCGAAGGACATTCATTCAGCGACTGTGCTCCAAGGTCATGCTGGCTTCCTTTGAGGTCCAGGGCTAGGATGGCTAAGATTGCCCCAAAAGATGACCCCAGGATTAAGTGGGCTGTTACAGTATGTTAAATTTTCTTCCTTTTTTTTTTTTTTTTTTTTGTGATGGAGTCTTGCTCTGTCACCCAGGATGGAGTGCAGTGGCGTAATCTCGGCTCACTGCAACCTCCACCTTCCAGCTTCAAACAATCCACCTGCCTCAGCCTCCCAAGTAGCTGGTATTACAGGCATGAGCCACCACACTCAGTTAATTAATTTGTATTTTTAGTAGAGACGGGGTTTTACCACTTTGATCAGGCTGGTCTCCAACTCCTGACCTCAAGTGATCCACCTGCCTCGGCCTCCTAAAGTGCTGGGATTACAGGTGTGAGCCACCGTGCCTGGCTTGTTCTTTTTTTTTTTCATTACTATTATTTTTTACAGGGTCTCGCTGTGTCACCTAGGCTGAGAGTAGTGGGGTGATCGTAGCTCACTGCAGCCAGCTTCAAACCCCTGGGCTCAAGCAATCCTCTGCCTCAGCTTTCAAGTAGAAAGAGCTGCTCATTCTAAAAATCACAGTGCTTAGTTCCTGCCAAAGCTTCTACATTCTGTAAGTCTCCTCATCTTGGGACTTCCAAATTCAAAGGCTCCCCACACATACACACACCTCCAAACACATATATGCCCAGAATAAAACCTGGAAGGAAAAAACATCAAACATTCATGGTAGATTTTTCTCTAAGTGGTAGAAATATAAGTGATTTTAATTTTCTTTTGGGTTTGCTTTTTAATTTTCCAAATTCTCTACAATCAACATGTAATATTTTTATAACTAGAATAAAAGTACTGAAAACCATAAATAAGCCTAATATTTGGAGAGAGAGAGAAAGTCACCAATACACTTAAACCTGTGCTATTACAGTGAGGCATCTATGATTTACTCATTCACTCAACATATATATCTTGAACACCTATGTGCCAAGCACTTTGTTGGGTACAAGCATTGTTACAATGAATGAGACAAACATGGTTCCTGCCTTAATGGAAACTTTTTATCTTATTTTCCAAAGTTACTATGATATATGTATATTGCTTAAATGCTCTCCCTCCCTCCCTTCTTTCCTTCTTTCCTTCCTCCCTTCCTCCTCTTTCTTTCCTCTCTCCCTTTCTCATTCTTCTCTTTCTCTCTTTCTCATTCTGTCGCCCAGGCTGGAGTGCAGTGATCTCAGCTCACTGCAACCTCTGCCCGCCAAGTTCAAGCACTTCTGCCTCAGTCTCTTCAGTAGGTAGGACTACATACGTGTGCCACCACGCCTGGCTAATTTTTGTATTTTTAGTAGAGGCGGGCTTTCACCATGTTGGCCAGGCTGGTTTTGAACTTCTGACCTCAGGGGATCCTCCTGCCTTGGCCTCCAAAAGTGCTGCGATTACAGGCATGAGACACCGCGCCCAGCCTTAAATGTTTTTTCTAATTTGAAATTTAAAAACATTGAACTGCCCAGGTAGGATTGCTCACACCTGTCCCAGTACTTTGGGAGCTCAAGCAGGTGCATCACTTGAGGCCAGGAGTTCTAAATCAGCCTAGGCAATATAGCAAGACTTTGTCTCTAGTTAAGAAAAAAAATTAAAATAAGTTGAGTGTGGTGGTTCAGGCCTATAATCCCAGCACTTTGGGAGGCCAAGGCAAGCAGGGAGCCTAGGAGTTGAAGACCAGCCTGGCCAACATGGTGAAATGCTGTCTCTACTAAAAATACAAAAAAAAAAAAATTATCTGGGCTGGGTGCAGTGGCTCACGCCTCTAATCCCAGCACTTTGGGAGGCCAAGGCTGGTGGATCGCAAGGTCAGGAGTTCGAGACCAGTTTGGCCAACATAGTAAAACCCCATCTGTACCAAAAAATACAAAAATTAGTTGGGGGTGCCTGTAGTCCCAGCTACTTGGGAGGCTGAGGCAGGAGAATCGCTTGAACCCAGGAGGCAGAAGCTGCAGTGAGCCAAGATTGCACCATTGCACTCTAGCCTGAGCAACAGAGCACGGCTCTGTTTGAAGAAAAAAAAATTATCTGGGTATGGTGGCACATGCCTGTAATCCCAGCTACTTGGGAGGTTGAGTTACGAGGATCACTTGAAAACAGGTGGCAGAGGTTGCAGTGAGCGGAGATGACACCATCGCACTCCAGTCTGGGTGACAGAGCAACACTCTACCTCAAAAAACAAAACAGGGCCAGCTGTGGTGGCTCACGCCTGTAAACCTAGCACTTTGGGAGGATGAGGTGGGTGGATCACCTGAGGTCAGGAGTTTGAGACCAACCTAGCCAATGTGGTGAAACCCCATCTCTACTAAAATACAAAAATTAGCCAGGCATAGTGGTGCATGCCTGTAATCCCAACTATCTGGGAAGCTGAGGCAGGAGAATCGCTGGAAACTGGGAGGCAGAGACTGCAGTGAGCCGAGATCGCACCACTGCACTCCAGCCTGGGTGACAGAACAAGCTCTGTCTAAAAAAAAACCAGGCCAGTCGTGATGGCTCATGCCTGTAATCCCAACACTTTGGGAAGCAGATGGCGGGTGGATCACCTGAGGTCAGGAGTTTGAGACAAGCCTGGTCAACATGGTGAAACCCTGCCTCTACTAAAAATAAAATTAGCCAAGGGTAGTGCACGCCTGTAATCCCAGATACTTGGGAGGCTGAGGCAGGAAAATCACTTGAATCCAGGAGGCAGAGGTTGCTTTGAGCTGAGATCGCACCATTGCACTCCAGTCTGAGCAACAGAGCGAGACTCTGTCTCAAAAAATAAATACATAAATAAACATAAATAAAAATGAACTAGCTGTAGTGGCATGCACCTATAGCCCCAGCTACTTAGGAGGCTGAGGTGGGAGGTTCGCTGAGCCCAGGAGTTCAAGGTTGCAGTGAGCTGTGATCAAACCATTGCACTTCAGCCTGGGCAACAGAGTGAGACCCTGTCTCAAAAGTAAATCAATCAATAAATAATAAAAATGAGATGCCAGATGAAGTGTGAGAAGTACTAGTTGGTACGGTTTCCCATTCCTAAAAGTCTTTTAAGAACAGGATCCTCTCCCATTTGAGGAAGGAGCTGAGTTGAGTATTGCTCCAAGGCTGGGGTAGTATCTTTGAAGCCACCTGAAGACAAAAACATACAATTGTAAGCTTTTCTATTTAAGAATGATTTTTAAAACTCCTTGCCCACACGAGGTGGCTCATGCCTCTAATCCCAGCACTTTGGAGTACGAGGCAGGTGGATCACCTGAGGTCAGGAGTTTGAGACCAGCCTGACTAACATGGAGAAACCCCATCTCTACTAAAAATACAAAATTAGCCAGGCGTCGTGACTCATGCCTGTTAATTCCAGCTACTCAGGAGGCTGAGGCAGGAGAATCGCTTGAACCCAGGAGGCAGAGGTTGTGGTGAGCTGAGATCACTCCATTGCACTCCAGCCTGGGCAACAAGAGCGAAACTCCATCTCAAAAATAAATAAATAAATAAAACTCCTGTGAGCATTATTGGCCAGTGGGAGGGCAGGATACATCAGGATTCAGAATTCAGCATTCCCCCCTATTAAGGCTATGGCCTCAGGCAAGCCCAGAAGGAACTTTGGGGAGGCAGCAAGGGAGAGGAAACTGAATTGGTTTAAATTTGGACAACATGGCAAAACTCCTTCTCTACAAAAAATACAAAAATTAGCCAGGTGTGTTGGCACATGCCTGTAGTCCCAGATACTTGGGGGCACTGAGACAGGAGGATCACTTGCCATCAGGGAGGTTCAGGCTGCAGGGAACCAGGATAGTACCACTGCGCTCCAGCCTGGGTGACAAAGTGAGACCCTGTCTCAAATATATATTACACATTACTATATATATATTTATATATGTATAAAAATATGTTTTATTGAGATAACACATAACATAAAATTTACCATGCTCTCCCCTGCCTGCCCACCCGTCCCCACTTCCTGTGGTCCAGATGAAGCTCTCAGTCACAGTGCTTTGTCCCTCCCCACCACCACCCTGCTGGACTTGTGATTCAAGCTGGCCAATCAGACCAACCATCCCCAAGTCCATAGGGATTGTCTTAGGACTGGGTATGGAAGCCCAGTAGAACCAGTCAAAGACTCCTCTGAGACTTGATATAAGGAAACTGGGAGACAGGGGCTTCACTTCTTCTAAGATCATACGCTGTAAGGACAGTGTAAGGTGGAACTGCTTGCCATTTTCCCAGGCCAGGTGAAGGAAACCATCTGTAACAGGCAATAGCAAAGCTGATGCACAAAGGGAAGAAAATGAAGATGGAGGTGGGAGCCCTGGTGAGAATCCTTTTTTTTTTCTTTTGAGACGGAGTCTTGCTCTGTCACCCAGGCTGGAGTACAGTGGTACAATCTTGGCTCCCTGCAACTCAATCTTGGCTTACAATCTCCCAGGCTCAAGCAATTCTCGTGCCTCAGCCTCCCGAGTAGCTGGGTGCCTCCACACCCAGCTAATTTTTGTATTTTTAGTAGAGACAGGGTTTCACCATGTCAGCCAGGATGGTCTTGATCTCCTGACCTCAACTGATCCATCTGCCTCAGCCTCCCAAAGTGCTGGGATTACAGGCATGAGCCACTGGTGCCTGGCCCCTGGTGATTCAATCTTTTAAGTTCCTGGATCCATTTGTGCCTGAAGTCCATCTCTAGACTTTTTAGTTATATGACTCATTAGCTTTCTTTGTTTTGTTTTGTTTTTGTTTTTTGTTAAGACAGAGTCTTGGCCGGGCGCAGTGGCTCACGCCTATAATCCAAGCACTTTGGAGGCCAAGGTGGGCGGATCACCTGAGGTCGGGAGTTCAAGACCAGCCTGACCAACATGACGAAACCCCGTCTTAAAAAAAAAAAAGACAGAGTCTTGCTCTGTCATTCAGGCTGGAGTGCAGGAGCCCCATCACAGCTCACTGCAGCCTTGAACTCCTGGACTTAAGCAGTGCTCCCACCTCAGCCTCCCAAGTAGCTAGGACCATGGGTGTGTGCCACCAGGCACACTGTAGAGATGGGGTCTCACTGTGCTGCCCAGGCTGGTCTGAAATTCCTGGGCTCAAGTGATCCGCCCACCACAGCCTCCCAAAGTGCTGAGATTACAGGCGTGAGCCACTGTGCCTGGCCTCATTAACTTTTTTTTAAAATTAGCTTAAGTAGGGTTCTGTTGGGCTTTCACTACCATGGTTTCTGTGTCCCACCCATGATGTCACAGCCCTTGGTGTGATGAAGCCTGAGACTGTAATGTCAGACCCCGAAAGGGACCCGGGCATGCTGGTGGAAGCAGGAGCAGAAGGCAAGGATGACAGCTTCTAGGAAGCAGGATACCTGACAGAGTTTCACTCTTGTTGCCCAGGCTGGAGTGCAATGGCGAGATTTTGGCTTACGCCAACCTCCGATTCCCAGGTTCAAGCGATTCTCCTGCCTCAGCCTCCCAAGTGGCTGGGATTACAGGTGCCCACCACGATGCCTGGCTAATTTTGTATTTTTAGTAGAGATGGGGTTTCTCCATGTTGGTCAGTCTGATCTCCAACTCCCAACCTCAGGTGATCCGCCTGCCTCAGCCTCCCAAAGTGGGATTACAGATGTGAGCCACCGCGCCCAGCCAAGAAGTTTTCAACCTATGACTCAGACATTAGGCTTACTTCATGGTGGCTGATATGGTCCTTCTCCCAGAACAAAAGGGATGAATGGCAGTAGCCCCCACAGATCAAGACCTTTCTGATAGGACACATTCCTCATCCCATGTGGGCAGCTGAGGCTAGACTTCGAGTGCACATCTGACAACCAAGACTTTGCGCCCAGAGCCAGGAAGTATGCTTGACCTCAGGTATCTCCTTCACACAGCTCTTTGTCAGGTTCTGTAGAAAAGCCAAGTGAAACTGGGTATGGTGGTTCACATCTGTGATCCCAGCAACTTAGGAGGCTGAGGTGAGAGGATCCCTTGAGGCCAGGAGTTCAAGGCTGCAGTGAGCTATGATTGTGCCACTGCACTCTAGCCTGGGAGACAGAGCAAGACCTATCTCTAAAAAACAAGTGGAAAAAAAAAAAAGCAAAGTGAAAATAATTCCAGCTGAGTCCATCTGCCTCACCAGTCCTTGAACCTACACTATCCCGTGGAGGTCTGGTCTACCACTTAGTTTCATCCAGGTATTGGTGGCATAGAAACAGATGGGGGGTTGGGGGAGGAAATGTCTTGAGGGATGAGACACTCATAAGTGAGAACCACAGAGTGGGTCAGAAACAGTCACTGTCAGCTACCAATAATCAAGGCTGTCACTTTTCCCTTTGTTTATAATGTGCTTTGTCATTCATATGCTTTTAATTTTTATCCAAAGCAAATGATGTTTCTCTTAATGATCGGTACTTTTTGCATTTTATTAAAAGATTCTTCTACACCCTGATGTTCCAAATATATTTCTTCTTTTTTCGAGACGGAGTTTCATTCTTGTTGCCCAAGCTGGAGTGCAATGGCACAATCTTGGCTCACTGCAACTTCCACCTCCCAGGTTCAAGCAATTCTCCTGCCTTGGCTTCCCAAGTAGCTGGGAATACAGGTGCCACCACCATGACCAACTAATTTTGTATTTTTAGTAGAGATAGGGTTTCACCATGTTAGCCAGGCTGGTTTAGAACTCCTGACCTCAGGTGATCTGCCCGCCTCAGCCTCCCAAAGTGCTGGGATTCCAGCACTGCCCTTGGAATCAGACTGTAGTCAGATCTCTCCTGAAAGCACGTATTTGCTCAGCTCCTTCCCATCACCATTCTGTTTTCCTCATTGGTCTTGCCTTGAGCCCAGGGGTGGACTTCTTTTATGCCCCACTCATTAGTGATTCATAGGCCTTGGGCTACCCCAGTTGTATGTGTAACCTCTAAGACACCTGCCAGAGACAACTGTACCCACCAAAGAGACAACAGCACCCACCTCAGAGACAACAGCACCCACCACAGAAACAATAGCACCCACCTCAGAGGCAAGAGCACCCACCTCCTCAGAGACAACAACTCCTACCACAGAGACAACAGTACCCACCACAGAGACAACAGCACCCACCACAGAAACAATAGCACCCACCTCAGAGGCAAGAGCACCCATCTCCTCAGAGACAACAACTCCTACCACAGAGACAACTACTCCCACCACAGAGACAACAGCACCCACCACAGAGACAACAGCACCCACCTCAGAGGCAAGAGCACCCACCTCAGAGGCAAGGCACGCACCCACCTCCTCAGAGACAACAACTCCTACCACAGAACAACAACTCCCACCACAGAGACAATACCTGCCACAGACAGGACAGCACCCGCCTCAAAGACAACAAAACCCACCTCAGAGACAACAGCTCCCACCACAGAGACAACAACTCTTGCCACAGAAACAACACCAGCCACCACAGAGACAACAGCTCCCACCTCAGAGACAACAACGCCCACCAGAGACAACAGCACCCACCAGAGACAACAGCACCCACCACAGAGACAATAACTCCCACCTCTGAGACAACAATACCCACCACAGAGACAACAGCTCCTGCCACAGAGACAACAATACCCACCACAGAGACAACACCACTCGCCACAGAGACAATAGCACCTGCCACAGAGACAACTCCCACCAAAGAGAAATATTCTCTAATTCACAGAAATATTCTTACCACAGAATATTCTCTAATTCTCCATGCCATATGCCACAGAGAAATTTTTTTCTTTTAAGAGAGACAGGGTTTCACTTTGTCTTTCTCTTTTTAAGAGAGATAGGGTTTCACTGTAGTACAGTGGCCTAATTGTAGCCTTGAAGCCCTGGGCTCAAGTGATCCTCCTGCCTCAAATGCCTGAGTAGCTGGGACTACAGGAGTGTACTACCATGCCTGGATTTTTTTTTCCTTGCTTTCTTTTTTTTTCCAAGACAGAGTTTCACTCTTATTGCCCAGGCTGGAGTACAATGGCACCATCTCAGCTCACTGTAACCTCCACCTCCTGGGTTCAAGCAATTCTCCTGCCTCAGCCTCCTGAGTAGCTGGAATTACAGGCAACCACCACCACACGCAGCTAATTTTTTGTATTTTTAGTAGAGATGGGGTTTCATCATGTTGGCCAGGCTGGTCTTGAACTCCTGATCTCAGGTGATCCACCCACCTCAGCCTCCCAAAGTGCTGGGACTATAGGCATGAGCCACCACACCCGGCGGATTTTTTTTCCTTCCAATTTTAGTAGTGATGGCGTCTCACCATGTTACCCAGGCTGGTCTCAAACTCCAGGCCTTAACCAATCTTGACCTCCCAATGTACTAGAAGTATAGGCATGGACCACTGTGCCCAGCCCATAAAGAAGTATTCTAAGCAAAATCTGAGGATAGAGTTGGACCAATATGATGATGGGAAAGAATTAGAGAAAAATGTGAACTTGGATATGTCTTCAACCAAGCTAAATCTGAGAATAATCTATTTCACTATTTTATGTCTGTGATGTTTCTCTACTTTAATTAAAATGTGCTTTTTTATTTGAGACAAGATCCACTCCTGTTACCCAAGCTGGAGTGCAACTGCACAATCTCAGCTGACTACAACCTCTGCCTCCCAGGCTGGAGTGATCCTCCCAGCCCATCCTCCCAAGTAGCTGGGATCACAGGTCTGGTCCACCACGCCTGTAACTTTTTTTATTTTTTGTAGAGATGGGGTTTCACCATGTTGCCCAAGCTGGTCTCAAACTCCTGGGCTCAAGCCATTCACCTGCCTTGGCCTCCCAAAGTGCTGGGATTACAGGCATGAGCCACTGTACCCAGCCTCTTTCTTTCTTTAAAACAGGGTCTCGGTTTATTGCCCAGGCTGGAGGATAGTGCTGCAATCACAGCTTATTGTAGCTTTAAACTCTTGGGTTCATGAGATCCTCTGCCTCAGCCTCTTGAGTAGCTGGGACTACAGGTGCATGCCAGGGCACCCGGGTAATTTTTAAATTTTTTGTAGAGATGGGGGGGGGGGGTGGTCTCTTGATGTTGACCAGGCTGGTTTTGAACTCCTGGCTTCAAGTGCTCCTTCTGTGTTGGCCTCCCAAATTGTTGGGATTACAGGCGTAAGCCACTGCACTTAGTCTGCTCGGGTTTCTTATAGCAAGCCTTTACTTCAGCCTGTTTGATTAGGTTTCCATCCCTTGCCTGGACTTTCTTTTAGACACACTAAATCAATATCAAACAGTTATTTGTCAGGAACAGTAGCAAATACATGACATGCACACTTGCCTTCATCTTCAGAACAGTCCTGTCTTTGCTATACATGAGGAAATGGAAAGTCAGGAAGATTAAGTAACTTGCCCAAAGTCACCCAACAACAAGCACTAACTCAGGCCTGTCTGATTTGGCAAACAGTACTCAAAATCACTGTTCAATGGCTGGAAACTTAATCTTCAGATTTATAGTGAGGCAATCTTTTTAAGTGCAAAGCTGTAAGAATGTTTATAAAACAAATGTGAAACATTTCTCAAATGTCTGAAAGTGGCAAAAGTTGATCCTCATTGGGGAAACCCTGGGTGTGGGTTACCAGGTTTTGTTTTGGGGGACTGCTGAAGAGAACCATCATTGCATGTGCAGTGAACACAATTGGCCACTAGATGGCCATGCGGCTCTTTGCGGTGCCATTGCCAACCGCATTGGCCTGTTGGTTTCCAGGGGCCAAGCCGCATGAAAGCAGAGAAATGAGAAAAATAAGCACGATGTAGGACATCTTTCAAAAAACGTAATGTACTAAATTTATTATTAGTATTTATTGTATTTATTTATTTTTTATAAAGACGGGGTTTCACCATGTTGGTCAGGCTGGTCTTGAACTCCCGACCTCAGGTGATCTGCCCGCCTTGGCCTCCAAAGTGCTTGGCTTACAGGTGTGAGCCACCACGCCCGGCCAATGTACTAAATTTAAAAGGCCATCCAATATTCTGAGATCACGTTCTTCCTACCTCAGCCTCCCAAGTAGCTGGGATTACAGGTGTGCACCCCCACGGACACCTTTTTTTTTTTTTTTTTTGTTGCAGGGTCTCACACTGTTGCCCTGGCTGGAGTGCAGTGATGGGATCTTGGCTCACAGCAACCTCCGCCTCCCGGGTTCAAGCGATTCTCCTGCCTCACCCTCCCAAGTAGCTGGGACAACAGACACGTGCCATCACGTCCGGCTTTTTTTTTTTTTTTTTTTGTATTTTAGTGGAGACCGGGTTTCACAGTGTTAGCCAAGATGGTCTCGATCTCCTGACCTCCCGACCGTCCTTCCTACTCTTTTGAGTGGTAATAGATGATTGCTCCTTGGCAAATATTCTTCCTTGGCAAAAAATGACCTAGCTTAGGACACATTTCCCCTCCCCACTTTTAAAAGTGGCATTGTGAACTGCAAAAGCCTGGGACTGGTAAAAATATCAGCTTCTCATAAAAAGTGGATCTAAGGCTGGGTGCAGTGGCTCACGCCTGTAATCCCAGCACTTTAGGAGGTCGAGGTGGGTGGATCGCCTGAGATCGGGAGTTCAAGACCAGCCTGGCCAGTATGGTGAAACCCCATCTCTACTAAAAATACAAAAATTAGCTGGGCATGGTGGCAGGCGCCTGTAATCTCAACCGCTCAGGAAGCTGAGACAGGAGAATCGCTTAGGTTGCACTCCAACCTGGGCAACAGGAGCAAAACTCCATCTCAAAAAAAAAGCCTTCGTGTGGCTTAAAGATCCCCGGGCCTCCAAGCATGGCTCTTAAACAAGCTAAAGTGCCTACAAAAGTTAAACATATATCTTATGTATTTATTTAAATACATATATTAAGGCTGGGCACAGTGGCTCACACCTGTAATCCCAGCACTGTGGGAGGTTGAGGCAGGCAGATCACCTGAGGTCAAGAGTTTGAGATTAGCCTGGCCAATATGGTGAAACCCTGTCTCTATTAAAAGTACAAAAATTAGCTGGGCCTCAGCCTCCCGAGTAGCGCCTGTAATCCTAGCTACTCGGGAGGCTGAGGCTGAGAATTGCTTGACCCCAGGAGGCAGAGGTTGCAGTGAGCTGTGATGGCACCATTGCACTCCAGCCTGGGCAACAGAACAAGACTTCATGTCAAAAACAAACAAACTCTCTCTCTCTCTCTCTCTCTCTCTCTATATATATATATATATATATATATACATATATATATATATACATATATATATATACATATGTATATATATTTACATTATTAGGAGCTATTTTTTTTAATGGTAAAATGAAATGCTGTTGATAAAAGTACCGTGAAGTTGGCTGGGCGCGGTGGCTCACGCCTATAATCCCAGCACTTTGGGAGGCCAAGGTGGGTGGATCATGAGGTCAGGAGTTCAAGACCATCCTGGCCAACATGGTGAAACCCTGTCTCTACTGAAAACACAGAATTAGCTGGGCATGGTGGCGCACACCTGTAATCCCAGCTATTTGGGAGGCTGAGGCAGAATAATCGCTTGAACCCAGGAGGCAGAGATTGCAGTGAGCTGAGATCATGCCATTGCACTCCAGCCTGGGCAACAAGAGGGAAATTCCATCTCAAAAAAAAAAAATATATATATATATATGTATATACACATATATATACATTATATCACCCAGGCTGGGGTGCAGTGGGAGCCACTGCACCCGGCCCTATATTTTGTTTTATTTAAGGAACATGTGCATAGAGTTTGTTTGCTCAAGGCAGATTTTAAAAGCTTACAACAAAACCAGCGTGCCTCCTCCATCCCCTCTCCTCTCCCCAGTCTTCTGTCTCAGAGGCAACCTCTGCTATGACTTCTTGTTACTTCATGCATTTATCACCCTTCTTCTTCTTTCTTCTTTTCTTTCTTTCTTTCCTTTTTTTTTTTTTTTTGAGACGGAGTCTCGCTCTGTCACCCAGGCTGGAGTGCAGGAGTGCAGTGATCATGGCTCACACAGCCTTGACCTCCTGGGCTCAAGCGATCCTCCCAGCTCAGCCTCCCAAGTAGCTGGGATTACAGGCACACACCACCTCACCCAGCTAATTTTTTTATTTTTTGTAGAAATGAGATCTCACTATGATTAGCTCATCCTGGTCTCAAACTCCTGGACTCAAGTGATCCTCCCAACTCAGCCTCCCAAAGTGCCAGGATTACAGGCTTGAGCCATTACACTGGCCCCCTGAAGAAATTCTTTATTTCATCCGGACACTTGATTAGAGGGTTTGGCCAAGTTGAGAATGAGGGAAATAGAAATCTGATTGGAAGTTCTCTATATGTGAGGGGCTTATTAATTGCTTGGTTTTTCCTGTAAAATGATCAAGGGGAAACTTGCCTTCTTCCTTTGATGACTCACAAATGAGAGTGTGAGGGGTTCATTTACCTGAGACAACTCAGTTTTTCTAGAGAAGAACCTCAAATCTACTGGCTGTGCACAACTTTCTGGGAGTAGGAGAAATGAAAAGGACTGGAAGTCTAACTTTTTTTTTTGAGAGAGAGTCTGGCTCTTTCACCCAGGCTGGAGTGCAGTGGAGCAATCTTGACTCATTGCAACCTCTGCCTCCGGGCTTAAGTGATCCTTTCACCTTAACCTCCCAAGTACCTGGGACTACAGGTGTGCCACCACGCCCAGGTAATTTTTAAACTTTTTTGTGGAGACATCAGCTCACCATGTTGCCCAGTCTAATCTTGAACTCCCGGACTCAAGCGATCCTCCCGCCTTGGCCTCCCTAAGTGCTGGGATTACAAGTGTGAGCTTCCGTGCCCTGCCTTATTATGCAGACTTTTGATAAAAGTTCTTAGTTCTGAGTCTTATTTCCATTCCCTGCCATGCCTGCGGTACCTAAATCTGGAGCTTCTTAGGTTCCATTTTTCCAGACTCCAAATTTAACTCCACAGGTAAGGTTTCTAGGGAAGCAAGTGACAGAGATCTGTTCTCTTTTTACCAGATAGATCATCCTATTTTATTCCTTAATGACAATAGGACTTTCTATAATGTCTCAAACATAGGATTGCCAGATTTGATAAGTAAAAATACAAAATGCTCAGTTAAATTTGAATTTCACATAAACAATGCAATATGTGGGACATACTTATACTAAAAGTTAATTTCTTTGAAATTCATATTTGACCAATAGCCTGCATTCATTTATTTATTTATTTAGAGATAGAGTTTTGCTCTCGTTGCCCAGGCTGGAGTGCAATGGCATGATCTCAGATCACTGCAACCTCCGCCTCCCGGTTTCAAGCGATTCTACCTCAGCCCCCTGAGTACCTGGGACTACAGGCAGGCGCCACCATGCCTGGCTAATTTTTGTATTTTTAGTAAAGAACATGGTTTCACTGTGTTGGCCAGGCTGGTTTCAAACTCTTGACCTCAAGTGATCCATCTGCCTTGGCCTCCCAAAGTGTTGGGATTATAGGCATGAGCCACCACACCCAGACCACTGTTCTAATTTCTTTTTCTTTTCTTTCTTTTTTTTTTTTTTTTTTTTGAGACAGAGTCTGGCTCTTTCACCCAGGCTGGAGTGCAGTGGCACGATCTCAGCTCATTGCAATCTCCGCTCCTGGGTTCAAGCAATTATTCTGCCTCAGCCTCCAGAGTAGCTGGGATTAAAGGCGTGCACCAACACACCTGGCTAATTTTTGTATTTTTAGTAGAGATGGGGTTTCACCATGTTGGGCAGGCTGGTCGTGAACTCCTGACCTCATGTGATCCATCCGCCTTGGCCTCCCAAAGTGCTGGGGTTATACATGTAAGCCACCTGGCCCAGCCCACTGTTCTAATTTTCTTTTCTTTTTTTTTTTTTAAGACAAGGTTTCACCATGTTGGTCAGGCTGGTCTTGAACTCCTGACCTCAGGTGATCCGCCCGCCTTGGCCTCCAAAGTGCTTGGATTACAGGTGTGAGCCACCACACCCGTCCCACTGTTCTAATTTTCTATCACCATAGTGTACTCTAGCCTGTTGTTGAACTTCATATACATAGGCTCATAGATTGTACTCTTTTGTATCTGGCTTTTCTCATTTAATATAACTTTTTTTAACTGAGGGGAAATTCATGTAACATAAAATAAATAGTTGGAAAGTGAACAAATTGGTGGCATTTAGTACATTCACAGTTCGGCGTAACCACCACCTCTGTCTAGTTCCAAAATGTTTTCGTTACCCGCAAAGGAGTCCTCATTCCGGTAAACACTCAGCATTCTCCCCACCCCCAGCACCTGGCAACCACTAATCTTCTGTCTGTCTAACCTTTTTTTCTTATGGTTCATCAGTTCTTTACTGTCTGGTAAAATCCCACAAGCAGAGAGGGATTATTTTAAAAGGGCTCCAAGAAAGGAAAGGCAGGGGAACAAAATCAGCACTAGGTAAAGTAAAATGTGGCCAGATGATCAGCCACGAAGAAGGAAAACATTCCTAACCCCAAGATGGAGTCCACTCTTCATCTTGGGCAGAAGGTTCCTGCTCAAACCAGTCTTGAAGGCTGCCCTGATGCTATCTACGTGAGCAGTGTTTAATTTCCTATCAACAAAGCACAATTCAGTGGCAATGTTGAAAGAGAAAAAGCTGCACAGCTGGCTCTCTCTGCAAATAGCATTGACATAAAGACCAAAGTAAATGTTAGCATCCTGGAAACAGCAGCAGGTGTCTTAAATACAACAGCAGCCACTGAGGAGAACTGTGGCCACCTGCTAAATAGCATCTACTCAGAATTCATTTGAAACAATCATAAAAGTTATAATTTCAGACTTCTGGGTGCGTTTGATCCTGGATCTTTTTGCTAGGTCTTTCTGTGCATTGCTGGGGATTGCTGGACAATTTCTGTTGTTTTCTGGACAGGTTCTTGCCCACCACCATATGCTTAGCACCCAGTACCTAGTGTGATGCTTGCTACATAGTAGGTGAACAATAAAATTTTTTGAATGAATGAATAAATGAGCAAACCATGTGGGGCACTGAATCATAAAATCACTGCAGTTTAGACTTAGAGAACTAAAGAGAAGGAAAAACAAACTAATAAATGAACTCCCAGGTAGGTGAGGTGGCTTACACCTATAATCCCAGCACTTTGTGAGGCCGAGGTAGGTGGATCACTTGAGGCCAGAAGTTCGAGACCAGCCTGGCCAACATGATAAAACCCCATCTCTACTGAAAATACAAAAATTAGCCAGGCATGGTGGCAGGTCCCTATAATCCCAGCAACTCGGGAGGCTGAGGTGCAAGAATCACTTGAACTGGGGAGGTGAAGGCTGCAGTGAGCCAAGATTGCACCACTATACTCCAAGCCTAGGTGACAAAGCAAGACTCTGTCTCCAGAAAAAAAAAAGAACTCCCACGAGGGATTGTGCAAGGTGGTTTATATGCATGACTCTCTTTAATCCTCACAATTACCTTCAAAGTTATCATGATGCCAGTTTTACAGATGAGGAAACTGATGGTTCCAGAGGTCATGTCCCAGAATGCCAAGTCGAAGGCTTTCACTTGGAAGTTGAGGAACCTCAGGGCCAAAGCTGCCAGGGGTCTTGAACTAGTCGACAGAGCTAGCCTCGTTAGCGGCCCACTTAGGATGTTTCCAGTCCTGCTTTTGGCTGAAGGCACACTGCAATGATTCCAGAAGCAATATGACCATCAGTGTCCAAAGAACAGAAAGTTTCCAAAGGCAAAGCGTTCATCTATTAAAACAGGGTGGGAGTATGAAGACTCCTGGGCAGGTTTTAGGCAAATAAGCCTTTACAGGTCAGCCAGGGTGGATTCCTGTCTTAAGGTCTCAGGGGACAGACATGGATGAGCAGCAGTAGGTCAGAGGTTCAGGAGCTAGAGAGGCCTGTTGCTGGAGTCAGGGGGATTTGCCACCAAGTCTTGGCTGTGTCACTTTTAACCTCTCTGGGTCTCAGATGAGTAACTGATTAGGGATGTACTGAGTCTGTGCCAGGTGCTCTGCCAAAGAGGACAAATTTGGCCAATAATAGTTACTGAGGGGCTGGGTGCAGTGGCTCATGCCTGTAATCTCAGCACTTTGGGAGGCTGAGGTGGGTGGATCACCTGAGGTCGGGGGTTCAAGACCGGCCTGACCAATGGAGAAACCCCATCTCTAGTAAAAATACAAAATTAGCCAGGCATGCTGGTGCATGCCTGTAATCCCAGCTGCTCGGGAGGCTGGGAGAGGAGAATCACTTGAACCTGGGAGGCGGAGGTTGCAGTGAGCTGAGATCACACCATTGACTCCAGCCTGGGCAACAAGAACGAAACTCCAACTCAAAAGAAAAAAAAAAATAGTTACTGAGGGCTACCAAGTGACTTTAGGGTTACAAAGGTACATACATAAGATCCAGTCCCTGTTAGCTGGGCATGGTGGTATATGTCTGTTGCCCCAGCTACTCAGGTGGCTGAGGCAGGAGAATCGCTTGAGCTTGAGAGGTGGAGGCCACAGTGAGCTATGATCTCACCACTGCACTCCAGCATGGGCTAGAGTGAGATCCTGCCTCAAAAAAAAAGATCCAGTCCCTGCTTCTTTCTCTAATTGGGTGACAAACCAACCTGCTTTGCTGGAACTGGCCCAGTTTAAGCACTGAAAATCCCCCATCTCAGGAAACCCCTCAGTCCTGGGCACACAAGGCCAATTGGTCCCCATGGAAGGTCTTGATGGAAAGGGGAAGGGGAATCCACACATGAGATAATGATGAACACTAACTGCGGGCATGTGACTCCATGTCTAATACATAGGCCTCAAGGGACTCAGGACAGCAGTGCTGTACTCACCACATCAGACCCTGCAGCAAAAGGAAACACCAAGAATACTGATCCTTCTTTATTTAAAAATGTGATATTTTGGGTCAGGCGCAATGGTTCACATTTGGGAGCATGAGGTGGGAGGATCACTTGAGCCCAGGCTGCCTCCCAAAGTGCTGAGATTACAAACGTAAGCCACCACGCCCAGCCCAAAGCAGTTTTTGTTGTTGCTTTGTTTTGTTTTTGAGATGGACTTTTGCTCTTGTTGCTCAGGCTGGAATGCAGTGGCATAATCTCAGCTCACTGCATAATCTCAGCTCACTGCAACCTCTGCCTCCCGGCTTCAAGCGATTCTACTACCTCAGCCTCCCCGGTAGCTGGGATTATAGGCATGTACCACCACACCCGGCTAATTTTGTATTTTTATTAGAGACTGGGTTTCTCCATGTTGGTCAGGCTGGTCTCCAACTCCCGACCCCAAGTGATCAACCCGCCTCGGCCTCCCAAAGTGCTAGAATTACAGGCTTGAGCCACTGCGCCCGGCAAACAGTTTTTAATCTCATGTCTGACAGTTACTTCTATGTCAGACACGCATAGTCATGTATGCATCTCCTCCTGGACTGTGGGCTCCTTGAAACAAAGTTCATGTGTAAATACCATTTTATCATCCACAGAACTAGTGCAAAGCCCCCAAACGTGCCAGGCATTCAGTGAATATTTGCAGAATTTGAGTCAATAATAATTCCTAAGATATATTGAGTACCAGCCCTGAACTCAGCTTTAACTTTTAGAGGTTAACTCGAATTTCTTTTCTTTCTTTTTTATTTTTTTAAGATTCTTGCCTTGCTATAGTTGAACTTCAATTTTCCTACCAAAAAAGGTAAGTCAAAGCATGGTGGCGCTTGCCTGTAGTCCCAGCTACTCAGGAGGCTGAGGCAGGAGAATCACTTGAACCTGGAAGGCAGAGGTTACAGCGAGCTGAGATTGCACCACCGCACTCCAGCCTGGGCAACAGAGCAAGACTCTGTCTCAGAAAAAAATTTTTCAAAAGGAACAGGGTCTTGCTCTGTCACTCAGACTGGAGTGCAGTGGTGTGATCATAGCTCACAGCAGTCTTGAATTCCTGGGTTCAAGCAATCCTCCCATTCCACCTCAGCCTCCCAAGTAGTTGCGATTACAGGTGCACACCACTCTCCCCAGCTAATTATTTATTTTTTGTAGAAATTAGGTTTTGCTCTGTTGTCCACACTGGTCTCCCACTTTGACCTCCAAAAGTGCTAGGATTACAGGTATGAGCCACCTTGTCCAGCCGTGAACTCACACTAGACCCCAGGCGACTGGATTCTACTCTCTGCGTGCCTAACCACCAGGCTGCACTGCCCGAGTCAAACTGACTCCTGCAGCCTCAGGCCTCAAACATCATCAGCTTGGTTTTCTTCACTTCAGAGATGAGGAACAGAGAGGTGCAAGTGTTAATAACGTAGAACTAGGACCAGAGCTCTGGATTCCAGGCTCTCAGTCCAAGGGCACATTCTCATGGTTGTCTCTCAAAGCAAGGCACCCTTGGGGAGCTTGCATGCCCTGTGAGGGCCTTCAAGTGCTATTTACTCAGCTAGGTATGGACTCTGCCTGGCTCCTGGGCTATTGTTTGCACAGCAAATGTCACCCAACCCCCAATCACAACCAAGGAATGGGAACAAAGACCAAAAAAAAAAACATTCTTTTGCTGGTTTCAGACATCTTAACGTGAGTTTTCGGTTTCTATCTAATAAAATGCAAATTACTGAAAGAGGGGGTCACTGAGAAGTTTACTGAGAAATGTCACGTCCTAAAAGCAGTAGACCAGGCCTGGATCTTTTCCATGCCTGGCCAACCTCCAGGACACAGGGCAAGGAATCTAGATTTGAATCCCAGTTCCATTAGCCGGGCATGGCGGCTTGCACCTACAGTCCCAGCTACCTGGGAGACTGACGTGGGAAGATCATGCGCACCTGGGAAGTAGAGGCTACAGTGAGCTGTGATCGCACCACTGCACTCCAGCCTGAGCGACAGAGTGAGACTCTGTCTCAAAAAAATAAGTAAGACCCCAGTTCCACCACTGACTAATTTTATGGTCATGAGCTTAACCTCATGGGGCCTCATTCTCCTCTGAGAAAGGGAGCCAATTCCTAACTTGCAGGAACCAAAGAGAGAACAGATGCCAAGTGCTCACACAGTGCGTGGCACATGTCCAACACTCATTAGCTATCCTTCCTAAAGTTAACTTATTTCAGACATCCTCATGTATGTCTCTCTGAAAATAAAGGGAACTTTAAAGTAAAGAGGACAAAAACAAGGCTTTCTGTTTTTCCCTACTCTGACTTTACCTGGCTTTTTCCTGGAAACGGGTTCCAAGAACTTTTAGAAGTAGAAAGTGGACAAACGAGGTATTTTAATCTGTAAAAACAGCCCTGCAGTGTCCCTCTTTCTCAGGGAGGCCACTGCCTGCAGCTGGAAGCGAATTCACTTAATCAGTAACTTTAGCTCCCTGATCAGTTTCCAACAAGCAGTTCCTGTTCTTGAACCAGGATATGCAAACATGGGCACTTACTGGAAGGGAGGTTTCAGGGCCTCTAGGATTTCGTCAGCTGCTCACTCTCCCAGGAGAGCTGTGGGACCTGTCAAGCCGGTGGCCAAGGACAGAAGGCAAGCTGAACATTTCAAGGTCTACTGGGCCTCCGCCTTTTCAGTTTGTAATTCAGGCAGAACACATTTAAGAAATGCCAAGAAGGAAACAGTGTGGATTTATGGCTGCCAAGCCAAGTAGGGTGCAGAAAGAAAACAAGAGGAAATACAAAAGGTCGTCTACCTCATTACACAAAGTGAGGAGGCAGGACAGGTACACAGAGCGTAGCCTTGTCCCATCTCAGGAGCCCTGGGCTCCATCCCAGCTCCTGATCCCAGAGATACCTCTCCTGGGCCTCCAAGGGAGATCAGTAACACTGCCCAAGCCCAGAGACCTGAAGCACTTTCCCAGGAAGTGGGGGTGGTGAGTGTGTAAAATTTAAGGCCAAATGCAGAGGTAGGGGAAGGATATTCTCTCTCTCTCTCTCTCTCTCTCTCCCTCCCTCTCTCTCTCTCTCTGTCTCACACACACACACACACATACACACACACACACACATACACACATCCTGCCTCCCATTTAAAAACAAAGTTGTTGATTAAGGTCAGGTGCAGTGGCTCATGCCTGTGATCCCAGCACTTCGAGAGGCCAAGGCAGGTGGATCACCTGAGGTCAGGAGTTCGAGACCAGCCTAGCCAACATGGTGAAACCCTATCTCTACTAAAAGTACAAAAGTTAGGTGGGCATAGTGGCGGGCACCTATAATCCCAGCTACTTGGGAGGCTGAGGCACAAGAATTGCTTGATCCTGAGAGGCGGAGGTTGCAGTGAGCTGAGATCACACCACTGCCCTCCAGCCTGGGTGACAGAGCGAGACTCCATCTAAAAAAAAATAAAATAAAATAAAATTATATATATATATTCTTATATATATATATATATATTACGGAAGTGTTGAAGGGGCTGGAGTGAAGGTGTTGTACTGAACCGAGCATGGAAAGTCAACACCAAGACAAAAGTAGGCCAAATTGCAGGGTCTTTATTGCCAGCGACCACGGAGGACTCACGTCTCTCCAACCCGTGGCCCCGAAAAGAAGGGTGTCAAGACCTTTTATACCCCTAAAATCAACTCGCGGTGAGCGTGATGGTTGGGGGTGGGGGTGAGGAGCTTCAGACATTCCGAGGGCTAGTGAATTCTGTAAATCACCTTCTGGGCGGAGATGAGGGTGAGGGGCGGGGGTGGGAGTGAGGAATTTCAGACATTCCGAGGGCAGGGGACTTTTGACATTCTGATTGTTTCTTAAGCGGTTAACAAAAGTCAAAATAAGCATTTGTTTACACATTGTCTGGGTAGGGTGGAACTTACAAGTCGCAGGGGCCAAGATGGCCTGGGTTTGGACTGCTTGCTTGTCACATTACGGGTTAC
>CAUYLG010019842.1:0-118343 GCA_963573385.1 Cacajao melanocephalus
TTTTTTTTTAGTAAACACAGGGTTTCACCATGTTGGCCAGGCTGGTCTCAAACTCCTGACCTCAAGTGATGCGCCTGCCTTGGCCTCCCAAAGTGCTGAGATTACAGAGGTGAGCCACCATGCCGGCCCACTTGCAACTTCCTTTCAAAAGTAAACCCAAATTGTGTTGTGAGTGAGGGAAAGAAGAGAGGAATCATACAGCCAATGTGATAAAAGTATTAACATCTGGAAAAATGTGGGTGAAGGGTATAGTTTTGCAATTTTCCCATTAGTCTCAAATTATCCCATAATTAGTTAAAAACAAACAACACAAACAGATCATCCATATTCATACTTCTGCTGCTGGTAGTCTAAAAGCAGCTGTGTTCTACACCGAAGGTACGTAAGGGCTTTTGATGTCATCATTCAGTCCCACTACCACTGTGAATGGCTTAATCACTATCTGCCTAAGAGTGCATATAGGACATGGAGATCAGTACTATAACTGCACAGATGAGATCACTATGATCCAAAAGTTATGGGACATGCAGCTAGTTAGCCAGGACCCTTAGGCCAGAGCTTATCTCATACAACAGTGTGCCAATCTTCTGTGTTATTTACATCTTTCATGTTCATTCATGAGGACTTTAAAGGCAAACACTATTTTATTAGTAGACATAACATGATTTTACAGGTTTTCATAATTTCTCTGAGAAGTCTGTTTTAGAATTCTTCCCTATTAAGTATCAGAAGTCAAAAAGATTATTAAAAAATATAACTGTCTTTCAGTACACATGAAGGATTGGTTCCATGACCCATACAAGATACCAAAACTCTGTGGAAGCTGAACTCTAGCGGTTTGGCCCCATGTAACCTATAGATATGAAAGGCGGGACCTCCATATCTACAGGTTCTGCATCCTAAGCCTCCTACCCAAGGATGCAGAATCTGTGGAGATAAAGCAAGGCCCTTTGTGGGGTGGGGTGGGGGGAGAGAGACAATGTAAGTGAAGCAAACACAAAATAAATAAATCTGACTAGCCTTCACTTTTCATTACTTTCTACCTTCTGGGATTGGAATGATAACTACTCAATCTATCAGACCTGTATATTCTTTTAAGAATACAGATTCCTGACCCTTACTGGAAACATACTGAATTATTCCTTCTGGATTAAAAAAAAAAAAATCTACCTGAAGGATATTCTGATAGAAGAGTACGGGGACTAATTAATTAGAATCAAAATAAGGTAATGCTTCATTTTACAACAAATTTTCAACTACTAATTGCAAATAAAAATGAAAATAAATATGCCCTGCATAGTGGCTCAGGCCTGTCATCCCAGCACTTTGGGAGGCTGAGGTGGGCAGATCACTTGAGGTTAGGAGTTCAAGACCAGTCTGACAAATATGGTGAAACCTTGTCTCCACTAATATTTAAAAATAAATTAGCTGGGTCTGGTGGCGCACTCCTGTAGTCTCAGCTACTTGGGAGGCTGAGACAGAACTGCTTGAACCCAGGAGGTGGAGGTTATAGGGAGCAGAGATTACACCACTATACTCCATCTTGGGCGAAAGAAGCAAGACCCTGTCTCAAAAAAAAAAAAAAGAAAAAAAAAAAGAAAGAAAATAAGTAGGTTTTGGGTCCTGAAAAGTAAACAACTACACATAGGCTACGAGGTCAGAGTTTGTTTCAGAAGCCAAGGCTCTGGAAATCACAATAAATAGAAAGATGATAGCTGCAGTAGGCAAATAATCCAAGATACAGGAGTAGTAGCTGGGAACGTCTAAAATGAGGACAGAGTGTTTTACAGCATTTAACTACTTCTACTCCATAAAAAGGTCAACTTAGTACTTTTAGTTCAGCATTTTCTGATTACTTTTCCAAAGTATCTGCATGTTGCTTGGCTTTAGTGGGAAAGCCTAAAGTTGAGAAGTGGGGGAAAAGACAGAGCAGTGCTTCTCAATAAGCACACGAACCACCTTGGGATCTTGACTACACGTTTCTAAATTCTCATAGTCGACACTACATGTTAGTCCTAGAGGGTCCATGGCATAATAGTAATTTGTTATTTTGTTGAAAAAGAAAAAGGCAACTATCTGTGAGCCTAGCTCACCTTATTATCTGCACATTAATATGGTCCTGTATACAGTAACTTTTTAAAAGGTAGCTACCATTTGTTGAAGATTTTGTGTTGGATACCGTGATATGCAAATTTTGCATAAAATGCTGTACTGTGTTGTGGCCTCCAAAATGTCAGTTTTTATAAATGCTGTAAGCCATCCAATTGAGGAAAAAATTTGTTCTTTTAGGTGGTTCAAAGTTCTTCCAGCCTCTACCCCATTACTCAACTGGCTAAGACTTTGGATTCAGAGCTGGGAAATCAGAGGGCAAATGGGATGATGATCTCCCACTAATGATATGTTCAAGTTTTAACTCCCTGTACCTGTGAATGTGATGTTCTTTGGGAAAAGGGTATTTGTAAATATAAGCAAGTTAAAATTGGATCAGGATGGGTTCTCATCCAACAACTGGTGTTCTTATAAGAAATGGAAAATTTAGAGACGCATGAGAAGAATGCCATGTGATGAAGGACACTGATACTAGAGTGATGTATCTACAAGCCAAGGAACATCAAAGATGGCCAGCAACCACCAAAACCTAGGAAGAGCCAGAAAGGGTTGCCCCCTAGATCCTTTGGAGCATGGTCCTGTTGACATCTTGGTTTCAGATGTACAGCCTTTAGAACTGAGTGGAATAAATTTTTATTGTTTGAAGCCACCTAGTTGTAGTAATTTGTTACAGCAGTCCTAGGAAATGAATACAAATGTCACCCTGTTTTTTTAATTCAAGAAAATCAATAATATGTTAGCTGGAATCCTTAATGTCATATACATTTAATATAGTTCATCCACACAGAGTGAATGCTAAAATAAAAATATTTAACAGAAGTTGCAAGATAATATTTATTTCCAGATTAATATATAAATGGCTCAAATCTGTGGGGCATTTTCATTTTTTTTCCCTCAGAACTTAATTTTTTTGTATGTCTACTGCATTTAAAGTATGAATCTTTTTTTATGCTTCTGAAATGTGGCAGGTGCTTAAAGTATTATTTTATGACACATCATCTTTAACACTGCTGTATGAGAATGCCATCCTCTTAGTAGCCTATGAGGCAAACATATCTCCATTTTACTTGTGAGACAACAGCTTGGAGAAGCTAAATAACTTATCCAAGAAAGCACAGCTAATAATTAGGCTGAATTTTTGTTTTTACCATTATATCTAAAAAATTCATGTAAATTTGTCAGTCATACTCTGCTGTGCTTCCTAGAGGAAAGTTTAATCCCACATGCCATTCTTAAGTCTGCAAACTGACTGAAGCTACATGAGGTACAAACTGAGTAAAACTTTAATAATAATTATTAACTATACGTTTGCCATATTAAAGACACAAACATTTTACTGGAGGAAAGACTAAGGCTACAATGAGTTTAAAAAAATAATGTGGGCGTATTTAAAAGTATCTTTCCACATCACTTTTAACAGGTTAGTATAAAAACATAAACATGTCAAGTGTACTACCTTAAAAATTGTTAATTTTATAACAATATGCAAACAAACAACATTAGATGCAAATGACAAGCCAAGTGTTCTAAAATACAAAATAAAAGTCTGTTGTTTCCATTTCTATTGCATGTGATTCTTTTCTATAAGCAATTTTTTAAACTCTTACCTTTTATTATAGTCTCTCCTGGTTAAACTTAAAAAAATAAAGGTAAAGGCAGACTATCACCACAGAAGGTATTTAATAATCTTCCCTCATTCATCAAGGAGTATTTAAACAGACTTAAGTATTAACATACAAACCACATAGTCTTCAGACTAGTTATGACATCATTTCCACCAATAATGCACTGTCAATTTCCATTACACTATCAAAAGGGGGTAACGCAGAGTTTCAAAAATTGCCTTAATTTTTTATCTTTAGTGAAAACCACCTCCTCTTGAGACGGATGGACATGAAAGCATTTAAAAAAAAACTTCCCCCTAACCCTGCAAAAGACTACATAGTAGTACGGTGAGTTTGAGTGGCCTAATAGGAACCTGTTGACTTTTCTCTGCATATGTCAAACAATCCTGTCAGATTTGACCTAAATTCTTTCCTTTGGTTACTACATTTGGTAATAAGTTAATAAACGAGCAAGCTGTATCTGAATTTCCTTTTAAATATTCCAGCTGAGATTTCATGGCCAGTTGTCTTTCTGATTAGAGTGAAGAAAAATGATAGGAACTGGGATTTTTTTTTCTTAAGGCATAATTACTAAGGATTTATGCAATCTTAAAGCTTGCTTCACAAGTTATGAATACTGGGATAAATTCTGATCCTACGCAAACATCATGGGCACATTTGTTCTCTCTCTTGATGGGGTCATTGTGGTGGTGGGAAGAGGGCTGAAGAACTGGGAAAGTAAAAAACAGAAAACACACACACACACACAAAACAACAACTCCACAACTGACTGCCAAAACTTCGTTTTCATAGTGCAATATTCTAAAGGTATGATCCTGGCACACTGAACAAAGAAAAAAGAAAACACTGATAGAGAACAGCCAAATAATGCTTTAAAGTACTAATCTATGTAGAATACAAAGTATTTTTTAAAAAGGAAGTGTCCTTACTCAAGGATAAATTCATTGATAAAGAAACAATACCACTCAAATTCAATTACCCAAATATTCAATGAAATCTAAATATTTTTAGTTGTAGAAAAAGGCCTGGGCTTTCTTGTTTCTAATCTAGTGGAGAAACTAAACCTAGACACAATTCTATTATAATCCAATCTGTGCCAACTTTGGTTCAAAAAACCCGTAAAGGAAAGTAATTCTAATGGAATCACTATGTTTCTATAGGATTATTAAATAAATTGAAATAAGACAAGAACATTACAATCATTATATTGTAATTGCTGTTTTTGTCTGTATTTAGCATATAACTACAAACTCGATGACAGTGAATAAGGATGCTGTTTTTTTTCTCCTAGTCAAGCAGAGGCTGGCTTCAGTATTGTATTGAACATAGGTATTCAATACTGAATTACTAAGTAAAACTTTTAATCACATAAAAATTCTAAAAAGGAGGCTGATGAAAGTATAGAAAAATAGCAGTTACTTTCAGTAATTAGAAATCAAAATAAAACACGCTATTTATATCCTATTTACAATATTTTAATATATTACAAATAATTTTTTTTTTTTTTGAGACAGGGTCTTGCTCTGTCATCCAGGCTAGAATACAGTGACATGATATCAGCTTACTGCAACCTCCATCTCCTGGGCTCAAGCGATCCTCCTGCTTCAGCTTCTCAAGTAGCTGGGACTCCAGGCATATGCCACCTCACCTGGCTAATTTTTGTATTTTTAATACAGACAGGGTTTCACCACATTTCCCAGGCTGGTCTCTAACTCCTGAGCTCAAGCAATCCTCCTGCCTAAGCCTCCCAAAGTGCTGGGATTACAGGTGTGAGCCACTGTGCCTAAGATTCTTATCTGATCAGCTTTAACTTAAAATTAGTAATGAAATATTTACAAGACCCTTGTAAACAGCATTTAATTTGGATTAAAGGTCAATTGTTAGCAAGCAAAAACCCAAAAAGAAGCCAATACACTGACATTCAAACTCACTTTTTCCACAAAGTCACAATGGTTATAAATTATATTTTACTTACAATTTTATAAAAAAAGACTTAAAACGTAGGAAACATGGTCCTTTTAATTTATTCAGATAGGTATTGGAAATAAAAGCATTCTGGCCAGGTGTGGTGGCTCACGCCTGTAATCCCAGCACTTTGAGAGATCATGGCAGGTGGATTACCTGAGGTCAGGGGTTCGAGACCAGCCTGACCAGGTTTCACAGCCTGGTGAAACCTCATCTCTACTAAAAATACAAGAATTCACTAGGTGTTGTGGCAGGCACCTGTAATCCCTGCTAGTTAGAAGGCTAAGGCAGGAGAATAGCTTGAACCCAGGAGGTGGAGGTGGAGGTGGCAGTGAGCCAAAATCGTGCCACTGCACTACTGCCTGGGCGACAGAGCAAGACTCCGTCTCATAAATAAATAAGCAAGCAAGCAAGCATCCTTTGAGAAGCAGTACAACATCTGGAATAAGCCTGATAAACAAGGGCTCAAAATTTTGTTTCTGCCTCTTACTAACTTCCTAAGTATAAGTCATGTAATTTTTTTTGAGAATAAAGCATGTTTGTGTGCATATGGATGTATGTGTGGCGTGAAACAGAAGTCATCAAAGTTCATTCCCCCTCATTTGGATATTCAACTACTCCACCCCAAGTCACTGAAACAACCATTCTTCTCATATACACTAGAGTGGCAACTCGGTCATCAGGGATCTAAATGAGTAGATCTATTTCTGGATGCACTACTCTGTTCCACTGTTCTATTTATCTATACTTGTGCCAATACCACAGTTTTAGTTACTGCAGCTTTTTAAGATCTGGTATCTGGCAGTATTAAGTTTTCTAACTTTGCTTTTCAAAATGGTCTTCACTACTTTGGGTTCTGCTTTTCCATTTTCATTTATCCATCAGCTTATCAATTTCTTTTTAAAACCTTAACTAATTTTATTGATAGCATTCAATCTTTAGACCAACTAGAAGGAAGCTGGTATCTTTATAATAGGGAGTCTTTCAACCTAAAATACGGTGTGTCTTTCCATTTATTTAAGTCATCTTTTTTTTTTAATTGCATTTTAGGTTTTGGGGTACATGTGAAGAACATGCAAGACTGTTGCATAGGTACACACGTGGCAGTGTGATTTGCTGCCTTCCTCCCCTTCACCTATATCTGGCATTTCTCCCCATGCTCTCTCTCCCCAACTCCCCACCCCCACCGCTGTCCTTCTCCTATATCCCCCCAACAGACCCCAGTGTGTAGTACTCCCCTCCCTGTGTCCATGTGTTCTCATTGTTCAACAACTGCCTATGAGTGAGAACATCTTTAATTTCTGTTAGCATTTTATAGTTCATAATGTAAAAGATCCTGCCCTTCTTCCATTGGATCTATTCTTAAGTATATCACAACGAAACCAACTCCAGTGAAAATATTCTCTACATATAAGATACACTTTTTCAATGCCATCCCAAGAGATATATGCTACTTTAATTTTTATGTTATTTGGCTAACACCGAAAACCTCTCATGAAGCACATCTGCCTGTATTTTAAAGGCTACATTTTGATCCTTAGGGTACATTATAAGCATGGTGGGATGATGTAAATTACAGATGAATTCTTGGTAGATAAAAAGAATTTTAAAAATAATCTCTACCAGCTTTTAGCAGTAACTAGAAATATTTCAATTCAGTGTCTCCATGTGGAGGCTACTGAAAATTTCGGTGGGACGAAACTATTTTTGCGCTGACTACATGAAGTACAACATCTGGCTGCCAGGCATTTAATGCCAATAGAACCCCCACAATCACTGGACAAGCAAAAACTGTTGCCGCACATTTGCAAACTGTTCAAATCCTTGTGAAGTCTACTAGGCACTTTAAACAAGTGCCCCTAGTGATCCTGATGCCAAAACACAGGATCAGATCAAGTATTTTCTAGTCTTAAGTTTGTGATTATCTTAAACTAAGTAAATTAACTGGTGAAAACCTTCTCAGACATTAGAACCACAATGTCACTGATAACGTTATTAAAGGATAACAAATAAAACACTAGTGACCCAAAACAAGTACAACCAAGATCAAGACATTTTTTCTTTTTTTTTTTTTCTTTCTTTTTTTCAAGACAGGCTTTCACCATCATGGTCAGGCCGGTTTTGAACTCCTGACCTCAGGTGATCCACCCACCTCAGCCTCCCAAAGTGCTAGAATTACAGGCGTGAGCCACCACACCCGGCGATCAAGACATTTTTATGAAGAAAACCAAAACATCACAAATTCTTCCATACAACTAGTAATAAAATTTCTTCATATTTCCTACTCATCACCAAATAAATTACTTCTAGGTCTACCAAAGGGTTGTAGCTGCTTTTCAATTTATATTCCCATGAGAACCTGTAAGATTCTGATGACAGTAGGGTGTGCTGCTCTATACACAGTCTCTAAATTGCCAGCCTAAGATTAACAAGTATTCCTATTTCAGGGAATACATAATATATGTGCTTAGACAAGCATTTTTATCTAAATCTCAAGAATAAACTGAGAAAGGAACCTAAAAAGCTGGTAATCCTATACATACTTTAACCAAAAAAAAAGCATAACTTATACTGGAATGAGGTAATCTTTAGATTCTAAGAGGCTAATTAGAATAAGTTATTTATATACTTTGGAAAACTGGTCAGTTCCCTAAAGAATAGCATAATGGAAAAAGGAAGGATAGTATCACCAATCAGAATTGGATGCTCGCCTTAATCCTTTTATTTACTGGTTTGGGGAAGTCTCTAAATCAACTGATCTTTAATTTCTTCATCTTTAATGAATAAACCACTCTGACAGTCTATGCCAACAATTACAATGAAATGAAATAATGAATATGAAGGTGCTTTAAAAAAAACTATCAAATGCTATTCAGTTACAGAGAACTGTAATTGCTAAAGGATAATAGTATTTTCAGTAAACATTTTAAATAATTTATATTGTTTTTTGCTTTCATTAATGACTATATGTGAAACTCAGAAAAACGGTAAGTGGCCTTACTATCAACTTGGCCATATTAATTTTACTTCTTTAAATATTTTATTATATGAGAAGCACACGACTGTGTCTGCCAAAGGCTAGCAATTTAAACAGAATGATTCTAAAAGTTTATAATATCTTGCCTGTTATTACAATTTTCTGTAATCGGGAGAAAAGACAGGTTATGAAATTCTATAATCCACAACAAACTAAAGCACAGTCATTTACTTGCTGAATACATGACATTAATGAATCTTCAGAATTGATAGTCCCCTTTCAATAAATTTTACTGAGTTCAAAGCTCACATTACACTTCAGCACCCTTTTTCTTAAAAAAAAAAAAAAAAAAGTTCAAAAAGAGGAAGTACAGGGCAAGAAGTCCTTAGTTTGTCAAAGCTTAAGTTAAATAACAAAAATATAAACGCTGCTTTATCCCTAGTAAGTTCCAAATCAATCAGATTACTATGAGCATAAAGACTGGAGTAAAAAAAATATATATCAACGCTGTATTTTAAAAGTGTATTAGAAGAAGAAAAAGAAAGGAAACGAGGAAAGAACTAGCCAGCTAGCTCCAGGTAGAAAAATAAGGTAATATTAGACATATTTAATGTTCTTCACAAGGAGCTGAAGCTGTCAGTCTATAACGCAGAACTGCCGGCCATTGACAATTATTTCCCACAATTTTTATTTAAAAAAAAAAAAAAAAGATGCTGACTTCTATCCTAGACAATATGTAAAAAAACAACTGCAGGTACACTGCTCCATCCTATAGATGAATACAATGTGAGAAAATAACTCAATATTTAATATTGAACCAGAAGCCCAGAATTTTACACTGTTCTTTGCATTTCAGGGTAAAAACTATTAATCTCAAAGTTATTCTTTACCTTTGTTCCTTTCCACTTCTTTCTCTAACCTCCAGGAATTTAATTGCTGCTTTTAAAAGTTGTTCAAAATGAGAACCAATAATAAAGGGGCTCCAAGGGGCCAAAGAAGGTGTAATTTTACAATCAAAAATAGATACAAAATTGATGTCTTACACTGCAATGAACTGAAACATATCTATTATCCCCCAAATCTACCAATCTGTAGGTAACAATGAGGAAAAACCAAGAGTCACCTTGAAAAGCTGTTAGGGCATCAACGTTGTTCTAGAAAGTAAAGCAAAGAATCATGCATTATTCTGATTCTTATATGAACTGTCTTTCAGAGTAACCTTACAACTGATGACGGATAGTTATTCTTCTTCAAAGTTCCAGATAAATGATTAAAGAATGACACAATTAACACATCACCATTTTTGCAACCTCTGGAAAAAAAAACTAATCATCAAAGGCTGCTAAAACCATTAGGTGGATCAGGTTGGTCATCTCAAAATGAAGACAACCAGACACGTGTCTCCTGATATGGTGTAACAAAAAGTAATGGAATCCCATGTTGTGAAAATCAACCAATCAACCCATAAACTATCTGACAAAGCCTCTAGATCAAATTCCACTTTACAGAAAAGAGATATAGGAACATTTTAAATACCACTATGGGGAAGCAATCAGTAAAATCAAGTGTGGGAAAATCAACAAACTTTCTTCATCAAATAAATGGAAAAGGGAAAAGAAGATGAAGAACAAACAATTACACATTAAAAGACACATCAAACAAATGCAATGTATGAACCTCATTTCGACTGTGATTCAAATGAAACAGTTGTTAAAGACACTTAAGTCAATTAGCGAGATTAGAGTTAAGAAATCATTTAAAAATGTATGATATACTGTAGTTGTTTTAGAAATAGAACCTGATATTACACAATAAAAAATGGAAAAATAAAATTATTTTTCATGCATCTAACTTTAATATATTCAAATAAGCAACAGAGTTGCAAATCTGAACAAGTATTTTAGATTTTTATAAAAAAATCAACACCCCAAAACTATGCATTGAAATTCTTACACTTCAATCAAAAAGTGATTTACTAGTCAGTAGGTTAAAGCCTACTTTCTTAAAAAATGAAAACTTTTTTTTGAAAGATAGCACAGAATCTTGCTATTAGGCATTTTCTGTGAATCTCAAATAACTAACACTAACAAAAGAACATACCTTGGGAATGCAGATCTCAAGCCTTATAGGTAACTGTAATGGTTTTAACATTCGTATCTTAAAATAAAATCTCCCAGGAAAATAACCTGGAATTAATTCCAACCAGATCTCATGAGAATTGAGAGAACTTATCTCTATCTTACGATTTCATATTCTTGATATGTGAGCTCCGTAAAATTACTTTAAAAACATGCAAATTCCATTTCCATAGGTATTTTATACCATCAGCCTTGAGACTTGATTCATAAAGAAATCCACTTCATGGATACATAATTAAAATATTTTTCTTTTTTTTTGATTGGACAGCATCATGATTCATTCACAGGGAAGTACAGAGTAGACTGTTTCCATGAACAGTATGCAAAGAGAAAATTTATGAAATCCTTCAAAAGTTATTTTCAACCTGGTATGAGTCTATTTGTTGTTAACAATGTTGCCACTCAAGCTATGGGAAACTGGGGGCCGCAAAAAGAAAATAACAGAGATAATTACTAATTCCAATAAGAGGTGTATTAAAATATCAGATTTCAAGCTGAAGCTATGTTAGTCTATAACACAGAACTGCTGGCCCAGTGGTGATTATTTCCCACAATTGACCAGAATTACTTCCCTAAGCATCTATTGTTAGGCTGGTTTCGTTACAATCTAACATAAAAGGTAGAGAAGCACATATCTAGACTGCTGTTTAATCATAGAGATATCTAAAAAGTCATTTCTATCTAATTTCTAAGCAAGCTATGTAGAACCATATTTACTGCCATTTATACAGGCACTAAAGCACAACACAGCAGTTAAGAATTGAACAAGAATCTAATCTGAAACTTACCTATGAAAAGATGACAGGACATGACAAAATCTTAACAATAAAACAGAAAACTATTATGATAGATCTAATCTTAGGTTTGTTATGTTCCAAATTTTTGTGTCCATTTCATAGGCATGTCTTATGAAGTGGAGGCGGGAGATGCCTGAGCAGTAATAACAGAAATCAGGAGCTGAGCAGCTCCTGTGACTAAAAATAGATCAAAAATGGAGAAAAGTATTAGGCTAAAGATTATTATGTCCACACATTTAGTGCTACAAAGTGGATCCTAGGGCTCCATTTGAATAAATTAATTGGTTGTATATGTTCAGTATCCTCAAATGAGCAAAGGACCAGAATTCGGGGTGAAAGATTAGAATCTTTAAAAAAGAAATCTAGCCCACTGTGCAATAACGTAAATCAAAATGAACATTGCAACAGATAAACCTTTGTTACATGGACATTTATTATATTAATGAGTTTTTTTTTTAAGCTATACCCATATAATTGGAGGGGGCAACAAACATAACCACTAACTTTCAGTACATCTGCTTAAAGTAGCATTACTTTTCAAAACGTAAGCTGATTTAAATCTTTCCAAACACATAAAAGTTGGCAATAGAATCCCTCGGTCTCAGCTGAATAAAATTATAAAAATTCAAAATAAAGCTTAAAAAAAATAATTTATTTGACAAGATAGGGATTCATACACAGCCTCTGATGTCCAAAACCCTTCAAAACGTATTATCTACATGGATAAATACATCCTGGAGAGTGAAACAAGGTAACCACCAATTTTATAATTTGGAAATAGGAACAATTTTAATATACAAATATAAACAAAGTTCTCAATGCTCCAACTTCAGGGGTAAAACAAGCCCAAAACATTTTTTTTCTTTAACATATCCAAAAGTAAGAGAAGTATATGGCCCAAGCCCATAAGCTTCCTTAAGTCACAAATATACTAAATTTATCCACTGAAATAACTCTCTGGTAAAATGGCCAGGCATTAAAAGACCAAAGCAAAAACCAGCGTACTAACCTAGTTCAGTAGCTACGTAACTAATGCTTTTCTTATGGTGTGCAAATCTTTAGATAGTGAAATTTCTCTTTCACTATCATGTTTAAATAGTTGACTTTTCAGATGCTCTAAAACACACAAATCAAAAGCACAGACAAGAAAAAAACACACCATTATATTTCATAAAAGAAACATAAGAAACAATAGGGGGTCTTTACCTTATTGTACATTAGACCCTCACTTTGAATTTTCAGGAAAGTAGAACTTTTTCAAAAGGCTAATATCTAAAAGCAAAAGCAATTTGGCATGTTTTATCCAACATTAAATATTTTACATATATTATAAACACACACACAAACACACATACATGTATACATACAAATAAAAAGGGTTTTGTTTTTTTTTTTACCTAAATGCAAACTGGATGAGGATCCATGTGATGAAAGTGATGGCGGTGGCGTAAGTGAATGTCCTGGAGTTTGGCTTGGCAGAGGCATGCCTATTGGACTTGGAGAGGAGGAAAATCCCAGACTATTGTAAAATGGTTGCCCTATGGGTGCTAGGCTGCTACTAGATCTTTTGTACAAGTCAGAGCTAGTAGATAGAGACTCTCTCCTTGTGGCACTACTACTTGCAGAACTGCCAACTGAAGAAGAAATAAAAAAAACCCTAATTACATACAGTGTTAACTGAATAAAACCTATCCCCAACTCTCGCTGGGCAATAACAGAAGTGATCACAATAATTATTTTTAGAAACACTTTGGAGAAGATAATTACTGTGATAACTATATATACTAACTTATTAATCATAAAAGGGTATAAATGCACCCCAATAAAGAACCAAATACTTAACAGAGCAGTCATATGTTTCATTATTTCACACATATTTACCACTGACACATATGATTACTGTGCTTTAATACCCTGGTATGATTTATAAACCCTGGAATTGCAAGTTGTCTGCATTAGGACATACTAGAGATTAAATTTCATTAAGTTTAAATTCTGGTAGTATCCTAATCTCTGGAACCTGCTTCTTAAGACTTTAACTCAATGCCAAGAAAAGATTATATGAATAAATGAAATATTAGTACATTTCCTTCACCATTCACATTTAATTTGTCTTGTAGCTGTGTTCAAAACATAGCCCTTTAAGTCCATATTGGCCCGAATATTAATCAGTTGTGAAATACAGATAGCAGCTAACTCCACAGTATTTTTCACACTATACATTCTCCCTTGTTCTCCAACTACATTACAAATAACTAAACTTTCTTTTAGAAAATTAACAGCTCTCAACTGTTATCAAATCAAAGACATGCTTTCACTTATCCCACAAGACTTCCATTCCTAAGATGCCAATAATGCCTCCTGAGCCCCTTACTCAAGGCTGATCAGGTTTGTGTCATTAGATAATACACAATTTCTCTTACCTGACATCCCTTAATATACTGCATACCAAATTTTTACTTAATGACAAATTTAACTATTATCCTTCTAATCCTTCTTCCTTTTATAGAGCAGAAAATAAAGGCCATGTAGGTCTTGGTGAGCCACACATGCTCAGAAGAGCTACTCAAGATCTGGCTGTTAATCAACATCTGTCTGGATAATCAAATTCCATAGCATGCATCTATAAGGGCTGTCCAAAACTCTAGTTCTCAAGTCTCATTTAAAGCCCATATATTCAAGTACGTTTCCTCCCTATTTCTAAGCACTAGCCTCTTTAACTGAATAACTTACATCTAACAGAATTTCAAACTACATTTCTTTATTTCTTTTTGGTTGGGCTTTGGAGGGTTTTTTTTTTTTTTTTCAAACTACATTTCTGAACTTGCCAAATACATTTTTAAATGACAAGCTCTATATTCGGACCAATATGGCAAAGCTTTTCAAGGAATTTGTAAGTTTCTATTAAATCTTATTTAATCACAAGTCATACATAAGTAGGTCATACAGAGTATAAAGAAAAAAATTAAGGAGAGTACATCATAGGTAGACCAAGGTAAGAGCATAATACAGACAGAAAACTTAATTACGTTGGTTTTGCCAAATTCAAAATTCTATAAAGGGGTAAAAAAACCAGGCTTATGCTACCACATTAGGCAAAAGATTATAAGGCTATTCAACCTTTTATATCAGCCAATGCAGTTTCTGAGACTGACCATGTTTCGTTGGAAATTTTACATTTTAAGATATCACAGTAAGAAAACAGTAGGTGTCTATATGTATTTTTATAGCAAAAATAAATTATAAACACATGTAATAAACAGTCATTTTTGAGTTGGTTTTGGCAAAACTGGCAATGTATGCTACATTAACTATGCCAATTTAAAAGGACACTGTCAAAGTGATTTTTCTAAAATATGGCTACATTTAAAATTCCTATTTATTTCAGAAAACAATTTGACAATGAAAAAGACAACAGCTCTCTAATGAGAGCAGCAGCATTATTATTCCCTTGACAAATAATCCAAGAAACCAGTTTTGACACATGCAATATTATTTTCCTCCAAAAAGGAAAAGTCAAGCCAAACATTTAAAAATAATTCAGAAATAATCTTAAACATAAAGAAGCTGGCTCTTTAAGTTTTACTATAAGCCTAAATTATCTCCAACAATATGACTGAGATATGGAACAAAGTGTACCTAAAATATCTAAGAGGCTAGACAGACTGCTAATCATTCACTGACTGTGTAAAAAGGGCTAAATTACAAACTTTCAATTGTAACAGCACTTGAAAAAATAACAGGTCATAGAAAAGATGATTTAATTATATGTTACAATGGTTAGGCTTCCTGGCCAACTATATCATAAAATGGGGTATTTAACACTGTTAAACATTAATAATTTCATCATAGAGGTAAGACAATGACAGTGTATGTTACCTGTATATGTGTATACAGGCACACAACCATATTATGTTTTAGATCTCATGTAAGTATGTAACTGTCATATGCGAAAAGGCCATGGGCAAATGTGTAAGAGTCCGTATGCGTAGCACTTGAATAAACTCCCACAAAATGCCAAAGAGGAAGGAGATGATGGACTCTTCACTGGCATTCAGGGGTGGCCATCACTAATGCTCTCTAAAGCAAGGTAAAATGAAGCTTGTACAGATTTGAGTCAGAATTATAAGCCATGCTTGTAAATAATGGAGGTGTGAAGGTTAGTTTTGAGCAAACAGGGCATTTGCAGGGGACAAAATATTCATGTCAATCAATTCCTGAAAGGGGGAAAACAGCCTTAACTAAGAAACAAATGGAAATTTGAAAGAATTGAGTAAGAGTTTAGAAATCTGTATCAGACCATCAGTGACATACTACGTGAGAAAGGAAACATGGGGTTTAATCAATGCTATCTTTTTTCTGGATTATTTAGGGCCTATCATTTATAGTTTAGAAACTATTTCCACAGCTTTGTTTTTTATGTTACTTGTTCTTTCAGTTTTTCTCAGAATATTTAGGATTCTTTGGAGTAAATGTCCCAATTGTGTTAGAAACAAGGAATGAGCTCTATGGGAGTGCATGAGGTGGACAGAGAGATACAAAACTCCAAAAGCAATGAAAAAAACTCAAGTACAAAAAAGATTTAACAAGCCCCATGTTCACTGACTTTCCCACAGAAGTTCTTATGCACAGTCTTTACATAATTTTAAGTCAGTCAAGTATGACATTTGCTTATTTTATTTCATTATAATAAATGAAAAAAGATTCTGCATCTAAAAGTTTATGGCTGTTCTAGACCATCCTTCCTGTATATATGAATGATAAAAGTTCAGAAGACACTCCCTTGGAAAACTGGCAAGCATTGTTAATAATGCCTGGCATGTGTTAGTTCTGCCATTTTCCACACCAGAAAATAACATAACTTGATGTGGTAGAAAAAGAGATGAGAAACAGATATTAAGGATTGTAGCAAGTTATGTTATAGAAACAGAAAATCTCTTGAGGTCCAAATAGCCCTATCCTCATGAAGAAAAAGCTGCCAATTGCACCACTAGAACTGGGTCAGCTGTTTTATCCCTGTTTCCCGAGTACTGTGGAAACCTCACAGAACATACCACGTGTTATCAACAAGAAGTCAATGTGGCCTCTTCCGACTTCACTTGGTTCCTCTATCACAGGATCTAGGAACCAGTTTGAGTGGGTCAATTATTTATTTTGTGAAGTTATTTAAAATTTTGATTTCTTAAGTGTTATTATATAAAGCTAAGATACATGAATAGATACCTTTTTCAGTAAATTTTTAGTGACAAAGGCTAACTTATTTAATCCAAAAAAAGATAACCGTACTGGCAAGTTTCTTAGGGGATTCTGTTTAGAACATTTCATTATTTATACACATACATATGTATTTTTTATATTATGCCAAATTAAAAGGTAATCAACTACCAGCATTTAATAAGAATAAACCCTCCAATAAGCACACAAAGATAACTGCTTTAAAATACCAAAAATTTAAGATGGCAAAATATTTACCTCCACAAACATATAGTGAATAGAGATGAGCTAATAATTAGTAAATAATATATTGACCCAAATAAACCTTACTAAAACAAAAATTATGGTAATCAGTTCCTAGAGCCAGGGGAAAAAGGAAATGTATTATATATGAGTAAAGAATGGGCTGCCTGTAGTGAATTAAAAATTGGTAAGTATTGAGAAGATTTGCAGGATCTTTTTTTTTTTTCTACAAAATTAAACCAGTAGTCTGGTATTTTATTCCTGTCCTTCCTAAACTACATGCTATTATTGCTTATTTTAAAGTTAAACACACTCATATACCTCCTTCCACTTAGCAGAGTACACACATCGTAAAAACAAACTTACCTGATGACCCAAATCCACTGAGGGCTGAGCCTATAGCAGCACCCAAAGAGTTACCACTTCCAAAGCCAAGAGATGTACTTCCAGGTTGACCAGGTCCATGAGAAAATAAAGAACTACTCTGGGAGCTATTAGTCAAAGAACTACTTCCATAAAATGAATTAGATTGCAGATTAGTGCTTGGCTGCTGCTGTTGCTGCTGCTGTGGTGGCTGAGTGCCAATTGGCCGAAACAGACCATTTGTGCTGCCTGTAAGGCTACTTGCAGTTCCTCCAGCTGCTGCTGCTGCTGCTGTAAAATAAATTTCAGATACTTCTTTAAACCGCCCAGAAAATTATTCTGTATTTTTAAAATGGTATCTCAACACCAGAAAAATTTATCCTAAAAATGTCAGTTATACTTACCAGCTTGTGCTGCCGCTGAACTAATTAAAACAGGTGTTGGAGCCATTAATCGAACTGGAGCTCCAAGGCCAGTCCTTGCTCCAGGGCCAACCACTAAGGCACCAGTCTGATCATAATAGGCAGTTGGAGCTAGTACTTGATAGCCTAAATAACATTAAAATAAATGTTTACTAATGAAAGCACTTATTATAAAAATATGCATATTTATTTTTCCCTGCATTTGTATTTTTGTCAACTAGAAAACACAGCTATTTATGCTATTACTATAAAATCCTTAGTTAATATATGCAAAGCAACACATTTGACGAGGTCTTACTAAATGTATAAAAAAGTAATAGAATGTCAATAAACATTTTTTCTCTAAATTTTACTTAGGGGCCACAAAATGAAGAGTTATTTTCCTTTATATAGAAACTACAGGCTATGAAGGAAGGGCTGATATTAGAAAAAAAAAATCACCATTTAGTCAGTTCTTCGAAGAGGATGGATTTAAAAAACTGGGAGTTGGGCCAGGCGTGGTGGCTCACACCTGTAATCGGGAGTTCAAGACCAGCCTGGCCAACACGGTGAACACCCGTTTCTATTAAAAATACAAAAATTGTCCGGGCATGGTGGCACATGCCTGTAATCCCAGCTCTAGGGAGGCTGAGGCAGGAGAATAGCTTGAACCCGAGAAGCGGAGGTTGTGGTGAACTGAGATGGTGCCATTGCACTCCAGCCTGGGCAACAAGAGTGAAACTCCGTCTCAAAATAAACAAATAAATAAATAATTTAAAAAAAAAAACCAAAAATTGGGGGTAGTGAGGTAGAACACCGTAAGAAATGTTTACTATGCAATTTAAAGTTGAAAACCAAGTGCTTCACTGTCAGCATTCCCTTAGATTTTCATTTGTAAAAACTTGAACCAAACATTCTATTTGTGAAGATTCTTAAGCTACAGTTTAATTAAAAATCATACAGGCTTTAGTTTTACTGTAGCCTTAAGCACAAGGGAGGTAAATCTGCATTCTTCCCAACTAGTGGAGAATAAAGTTAACTTCTTAACAGCCTTTCTCAATGGAGATTCAAAATGTTGAACCAAAAACAAAGAAAATGATTTAAGTGAGTATTTTGTTAATTCTCCCGAGGACGGTATATAACAAGAACCACTCTGGAATCACAGGAGAAAAGTTAACTATATACACTGTGGATACTTTAGAGCAATAAGAATCAGGCTTTACTCTTCTGGAACTCAGTTGAGAAAGGCTGCCTTATAAAGCGACAAAAACTGAGGCTCAATAACCTTACAACTAACAGCAAAAAATGTTTTGGCAATGATTTTTTTCCCTTAAAGAGTGGTGTCTTGCTCTGTTGTCCAGGCTGGAGCACAGTGGCATAATCATAGCTCACTGCTGCCCTGAACTCCCGGGCTTACATGATCCTCTTCCCTCAGCATCCTAAATGGCTGGGACTACAGGTACATGCCACCAGGCCTGGCTAATTTCTTTTTATTTTCCATAGAAATAGGGCCTCACTATGTTGCCTAGCCTAGTCTTTTACTTCTGGGCCAGTGATGCTACCCGGCCTCAGCCTCCCAACTGTGGCTGGCCCTTTAAGAAGTTTTTAAAAACACAGACTATATTGAAATACATTCCAACATCAATTTTTAAGTCTTATTTTGTTAATTCTATGCAGAAGTGAGAGTTACAGTAAAATGAGTGACAATGCAGCATGAACATTTTATTGCCTTTAAACACAGTGGCTAACTTCAGTTCAAATATAATAAACAGTGCTCAGATAAACAATTCAACTATAAGATTGACAATTCCACATGCAAAGGTTGTTTTTAGTAAATATAAGAATTCCGACCAAGAATAAGCCTTAGCACATTGCTAATAAAACATCCACATTACTAGTAAATGTCAAAACATACATACCAGTCAATAGTCTTAACTGGTATATATGGTCTAGTCCTAAATCCAAGATACACAGAAAATATTCCTGTTCAAAAACACTGTCATTTACTTAACATCTGAATTTGAATTAAAAATAAAAGTAAATCCATTTGGACATACGGCTATAAACACTCTCATGATGAATCAAATAGCACTTAACTGCTACTTAACTGAAAAGCATATATAAATTCCCAGACAGGAAACAACCTACAGTCAGCTCATCTCTGAAGACCTGTTCTTTACCTTCTAAACCTTTCTCAAATCCATCCATTCTCTTGATGGCTACTTTCCTGTCCAATCATATTATATGGTCTGCCCTTGTTCTTCTGTCCCATGTCTGTAACACACTCTCCACAAAGACTGTGGTCTGAGACTGATATTCAAAGGTATCAATCCACACTCTTGCTCCAAACCTTCCAAAGGGTTTGAAAGGAAAAGCAAAACTCTGAATGTAGCCCACAACATGATCTGGTTGGTTCCTGGCCGTCTTTCTAGTTTTACCTGGTATTCTCGTAGCTTTTATGTTTTGGGAAAAATGAGGGCTCATACTCCTCAGAGGTACCACGCTTCCCTTCAGCACAGAGGTATCAAACTTCCCCTCAGTACAGGTGTATTCTGTTCCTTTGTCACAGAATGATATTCTTTCTCACTCTCATTCTGTACTTAGCTTAATTTTTCATGAATTCATCCATTTGACAAATATTTATCAAGTGGCTACCAAATGCCAGGCACTATTCTAAGTACTGGGATAAAGTAGGGAAAAATAACCTTATTCTTGAGGAGATTACTTTCTGCTCCAAGTGAGATAAATAAAAAACAAGTAAAAAGATATGTTAGACAGTTTTACATATTAAAAGGAGAGAAATATCAGACAGGGAAAGTGGATAGAAGATATTCGGCAGTGACAAGAGTGTTAATAATTTGAAGCTGAGGGTTATGAAGAATCTCTATAATAAGATGACATATGAGGAAAAATCTAAAGAAACTGAGAGAATTAAGCAGGTATCTGTAGGAAGACATCTCCAAATAGAGAAAATAGAAAGTAAGCCAGTATGACTGAAAGAGAGATGGAGTGAAGAGTTAAGACAGGCAATAAGGGACCAGATCCTTACAGGTCACTAGAATAACCTGAGCTTTTTAAAATTTGTTTTGAGATGGAGTCTTGCTCTGTTGCCCAGGCTGGAGTGCAGCGGCACGATCTTGGCTCACTGTAACCTCCATCTCATAGGTTCAAGCTATTCTCCTGCCTCAGCCTCCCTAGTAGCTGAGATTACAGGCACATGCCACCACACCCAGCTAATTTTTGTATTTTTTTTTCTTAAATAGAGAAAGGATTTCACCATGTTGGCCAGGCTGGTCTTGAACTCCTGACTTCATGATCCACCTACCTCAGCCTCCCAAAGTGCTGGGACTACAAGCGTGATTCACGGCACAGGGTCTAATAACTTGAGCCTTTACTCTGACTTCAGGCAGGAAACCATTAGAGTTTTGAGGAAAGGAGTGAGTTACCTTGACTTTTCTTACACTCAAGTTACTGTGTAGAGAGTGGACTCCATAGGGGAAAAAAGAGAGACAAGAAGATATGTGAGAACCCCGATGGAATGCTAATCCAGGGGAGAAGTAGAGGTGAGGATCATATCAAAATAGAAGTGACGGTAGAAAGGAAGTTGAATTTGGAGAGCCCTCAATTTGCTAAGAATAGATGTGGGATGGGAGGAAAAAAGGAGTCAAGGAGTCCCCCTATTTTTTGGCATAAGAATTTTAAGAACAGAGTTTCTATTTATGATAAAGACAAGACATCATAATTTATCCAGTCTACATTTTCTAATTCACTAACGTGAGATTGTTCCTAATAGCTAATGATTGCTTAATTTTCCTGTTATTGGTTATCTATGCCTTCTCTTTTTTGATGAGTCGCTGAGGTTATCAACTCCACTGTCTTTTCAAAGTAATTCCTGGGATAATTAATCATTCTGTTTATTCTCTGTTTTACTCATACAAGCTCTCCCATTTTTATTATTTGCTTCCTTCTACATTCTTTGGTTTTATTCTCTTCTTATAAATGCTTAGCTCATTCATTTCCAGTCTTTCTAATTTTCTAATGTAATCATGAAAACCTACATATTCTCTATGTTCTGTTTTTGTTCTAATCCACAAGTTTATGTAGCATTTTCACTATAATTCCGTTCAAAAGTTGCTAATTTCCACTGAATTATCTTTTTGTCTATGGCCATACAACTCTGACTGGGCCTGATCTCGTCTGAATTATATTTTTGTTACTGAGAAAGTCTGTGACTGGTTAGGGGAATGTAAGAGTGGGAAAAGGAAAAAAAAGAGGTAGGAAAGAATGATATGAAAAGTCAAGACATGGGGAATTGAAAAAAAAAAAACACATGCACACAAAAAACATAGTCCTCATACTCAAGAACTGTGCAATCTAGCAGAGGAAGAAACAACCCCCCTTCTTAATTCTAAAATGTCATTTACTTTAACATATGACAGATCTAACAACTCCCTTCAGAGAAACAAAACTCTCTAACTTTAAAACATTTCCTATCTACAACCACATTAAAATAAGTGTTGTAGAATGGTGAAAATAAACCACAAACAGCTCAATGAAATGCAAGGCAGACAGAAGTAGTAAAGAAAGGTTCGAGTAATATGACAAAGAGGACAGACAAGGGAGTAATTATCAATGAATGAGCACTGGGAAAGATCTAGAAAAGCTTCATGAAAGGGACCACATTGAAAGACGAGAAGGAAAGTTAATCACAAAATGTTTATAAAGCTGGATTTTTAAAAAGCAAAAATTATATACACCAATTTTGTTTAAAATTTATAAAGGGGTATTTTAAGTTTTTTAAAAAAGGGAACATAAACTAGGACTAGAGGCACAGAAGTGCACGGTATGTTTGGATAATAGTATATAGTCTAGTGCATTAAAAGCAAAGGACTTCAAAGGAATTCAAGAGATTTGGTAGGCCTATAATCCCAGCATTTTGGGAGGCCAAGGCAGGAGAACAGCTTGAGGCCGGGAGTTCAAGATTAGTCTGGCTATAGATACCATCTTTATAAAAATAAAAATGACCATGAGACAGAATGGTAGAGAATTGGCAAGTTATTGGATGCAGAGGTGCAGGAGAAAACCAATAGTTAAAGATAACTTTGAGGTTGAAGCTAAGAGTTTCTAGTTCTAGAGAACAGTAAAGTGAAACAGGGTAAACAGTAGACAGGAAAATTTGGAAGTACGAGTTCATTTTCTGACATTTTCAATTTGAGGAGTGCCTGCAACATTAGTGGAAATGTTTGGTACAAGGACAGACATGTTCAGAAAAAACAATCCAAGATGCAGATGTAAACTTACAGGGATACTTGAAAGGATTAAGGCAAATATGCTCTCCTAAGAGATAAAATGTAAAGTATCTTCATTTTCCAATACTGAAACCAAAATTGAAAGAGGAAAATAAATTGGCCATGGTTACACAATAGCTATATGGTGGAAATACAGCAAATTGACTCTAAAGAAGGTAACCATTAAGCCAGACTGTCTTTCATATTTAAGGATATACATAGAGGAAGCAGAGACTAATACAAAAGCAATGAGAGGTGAAAAGTCTATGAGTGAAATACCACTCAGCAGAGGGGAGTTACAAAGAGTTGGATATGGTCAACAGACTGAGCAAAAAAAAACAAAACAAAAAAAAGATACGGAGGAAATTATACGTTGTAACTGTCACTAAGTTAGAGCAGAGATACTACAAAGAGAGGCAGAATTTAAAAGAGATATGAGGTAGACTATAAATTTTGAGAAGCAGTCCATGAGAAAAGCACAGCAGAGATAAAGCTTTTTAGGATGAACAGGCAGACCAGCACAGTGGGTGAAGGGAAGAGGAGAAAGACTGAACATTCAAGACGGAAAAACAACAGCACACAGGATAAAGCAGAAGAGTTAAGTACAGGATAATAACTAGGGATCTGATAAAGCACTGAAGAAAGCTACAAAGAAGAGTTAAAGTATGAGACCTGAAGAAACATCAATTTTCTCAAGTGAGAACTTTTTAGAATATACATTAGCTTTACAACTATGTAACTATTTGGATACCGAAAAAGAGGAGAATTATTTTATCATCACAGTCTAAGCAGAATGAAGTAAAGAAGGCATCAAAGAAAATTCTAGTGTGAGGGGATCATGTGAAGAGCCAAAAAGTCACTGAAACATACAAATATAAATTCTAGTAAGGTTCTTCTTATAAGTGGTTTTTATGTTTATATTTCTAAAAAAGCTAAAGGTTGTGGCTCAAAACATTAAGTAATACACTTTAAGATACGTATTACCTATTTTTATCCTCACTAAAGAGATACAATCAACTGTTTTTAGACAAATACAGAACAAAAGGTTGCTTTTTTCTATAATTATTAACAGAATTCACTATTGAACAGCAGCAAAAAAGAAAGGAAAAAGCTTTCTCAGAGAAAGAAAAAGAAGAAATATGAATATAAAACTAAATTCTAAGATTGAAGTTGACAAAATTAAGAGCAGAATACTTTGATTTTATTTGTGCAGTGGCTCAAATCCCAGAACTTTGGGAGGCCGAGACAGGTGGATCACTTGAGGTCAGGAGTTTGAGACCAGCCTGGCCAACATGGTGAAACCCTGTCCCCACAAAAAATATAAAAATTAGGCATTGTGGTGGCACGCCCCTGTAATCCCAGCTACTAGAGAGGCTGAGGCACAAGAATTGCCTGAATCCGGGAGGCGGAGGTTGCAGTAAGCCAAGATCGCACCACTGCAACTCCAGCCTGGGTGACAGAGAAAGAAAAGAAGAAGAAATAAAACTATGAGCTGAATATAAAAGAGCAAAGGTATTTTATAAGAAATGAGTTAACAAAGCAAGCATCAAGAGCCTAGGAGGATCAATGACAGTTACAGGACACAGCAAATACATGCAGGCCAGAGGCACTCTCTTAATTCCAGGTTCTACAGAGGAAGTTAAGCAGGGAAAAACTGTTGTACTCCATAACTCCTTTCCCCATTCTACATATTGCTAAAACCTAAGAACCCAAAATAGTCTTAGTGGCCCTCAAAAACTCCCAGCTCACTTCTTTTCAGCCTAACCTCCAAGTGCCTAAAAAAACTTCAGCTTCACAGTCCATTTCTCAAAAGTCTGCTTTTGCCAAGGTCTTTAATCAACAATGACTCCATGACAGTAGAGTCCAGGAAGCAAAAATATATGGCTGGGGTATAAAAAGTAAAATAATGAGAATGCCACCCATTCTACTATCATTTGTATTTCAGGGACAGCACGATGAAAATCTTCTCTTTATCCCGTGAACCAGACAAGATGATCAATTCAGATCTTAGAGAATTCCAGAGAAAACAGAATGAATGTAATTGAAATAGAAATCCTTCACACAACATGCCAAAGTATTTACAAGTACTTAATATATAAAAGAAACTCTCAATCATGCAAGTCATTATTTTTTTCCAATACACTGAACATATTTCCTGAACGGTCTGAACAGAAAAGTAAACTGCATTACAATTAAATAGAAATTGGAACTCAAATATCATTAATAAGTAACCCATATAGGGACAACCACTGATATACCAGAAGTGAAAAAAAGCATACTTAAATCTTCAGAAGTAAAGAGAACGGCAAGTTATGCCTTATCTACTGATATTAAAATATAGCTTTAAAGTTTAAAAACAAGTGCTGCATTTTTTGACTTAGGAAAAAACCTTCCTTCCTCCATTATTATTAGTGACTTTAATCATTTCACAAAAAACTACTTTGTTGCCCTTTCCCAAAAGTTGTACAGTAGCGATCAGTAGAAATTTTATACTATAATTTTTTATATTAGGCTTTCATAGACACATTATAGACACTGTTGCTATTAAGTTATAAATAATATATAAATAATAGCTTTAAACACTAGAAATGGGCTAAACAAGATTAAACAGTGTTCAAAGTAAGAAACATTAGTGGCAAACTCTTCTGGTATTAACTAAATGACTATTCTTATAAGACGGGAGTGGTAAATAGGTTCTATCTTGCATATCAACTCTCAACAACTGGTTTTACTTCTTGAAGCAATATATTAAAAATTCTGGGCTAGGTTTAGATAGAAAGGTGTTATGAAAAATGGCTGTGTTGAGAATTCTGACATATTTGCCATTCCTGTCATTGAGTCTCACAATCAATACCGATTTCAATTATTAGCATCTGAGTTCTAAATATTTTTTTACAAGGTAGGCAAGATTTTAAATACAGTTTGATTTTTTTCACTCTTCAGTGTGAGTACCTGCACTTGACATTTAAAATCTACTCAAATTTCCACAAATGACCAACTGTATACCTGGCATGCCAGTAGCAAGACCCTGACCAAAAGCCAAAGTTGGATTTGCTGCTGCAGCTGCTGCAAGTGATTCTGCTTGCTGCCCTTGCTGACCCTGATTGGGAGTAAGAGGACGCTGACCTGCTCCAGCACGGAGAACCTATAAAGGTAAAACGATTTTCTTAAAATCAACATAAAATAACAGATAAGTAAATTTATCTCGGACAACTGTGTATTTATTACAAATAGACTTTGGATATTCTTTAAAAATTTACAGCAAGGAAATGTAGATTTAGCATGAGAAAATCACAAAATACATTAACATCAAAAACACAATCACTAGCTCTTAACTAGAAAAATCTATAAAGCAACATGCAGGTTATACGAAATCTTTGGTTAAAAACTATTTCTAATATTTGTACTCTTTAACAAGGTAGTTTAAAATAATAATAATAATGAGCTTTCATTATTCTCGAAAACAGAAAAGACTCCAGCCTGATGTCCATGGGAACTGAGTCCGCCCTGTGGAGGGCACAAGCTGTGGCAGGGCCTGGAAGACATGCCTCAGAGATTACCTCAGTCCTGCCACCTTGTGGAAGAGATTTTAAAGGAATCGTAAACTCATGTGACCAGCAGAGAGGACATCAAAGAATCTTTCCTGCCTAAAATCAGCCTCTGTCCAGAACCAGCACCTGGAAGGAGACACACCCTCTCCTGGGGCCACATTTTCATTGTAAGGCAGGTGGTGCATCTCTATCCTGGTACTTTCTCTGACTGCATCTTCCTGTGTTCGTTGGCCACAATGTTTAAATTCTTGAGAAGTGAATGTTGAACAAGTCAAGTCCTTGTCACCCGGAGTCAAAACTCTCATTTGACTTGGAAGATTTGTGCTTCCATTTTTTCTTCTTTTTCTTTTCTTTTGCTCTTCTTTTTCTTGTGTTTCTCTTTACTTCAGAAGAACCGGAGCTGCTCCCATCTTCATCTGAGGTAGAATCCTTCAGTAACTGTTTTAACTGCGTATCTTTATATCCTTTTCATGTCTTTTACTGCCTTGTATGATGTCATCCATGGGATCTTCACGTCCTACTCTGAACTGTTCTAACTTTTGGTTGCCTCTAACAAAGAAAGGGCATTCTTTGTTGCTGATTTGGTGACTATACCATTTGCAATGCCAACCCAAGCATCCTTTAACCTTGTTGCTTTAGAAATGACTTTTCCATCACCAAGAAATTATGAAGCAATCCAATGAAAAGTAACTGCATAACTTTGACTTCTTTCCCCAGTGGCATCTGAAGTCCTTTAGTTGGTGCTCAAACCAGAAATTTCGTGGCATGTTCATTGCCTGGTACATCTGGTATGCAGTTTTCTGGCTTAGTCTCATCTTCCTTGATAAACCCAGGAGGAGGTTTTTCATAAAAGGACTCCAGGTGCTTGCGCTGCCACTACTGCTCTGTGTGCCACTGCCCCGCGACTCACCCAGGAGGGGGCCAAAGTCCCGGCCTCAGCCACCTGATCTCCCACCTCCCCTCCCCGGCCCCAAGTCGGTGCGTGGAGCCCCACTGCTGACGGTTAGTAGTTTTGTTTTTTAAGATTTGTTTGGGAGTGGGAGGAATGGCAAAATCTGAGATAAAAGCCTTTAAATTAGATGTTTTTCTTTTCTCTTTTTTTCCTTTTGAGACAAAGTCTCACTCTGTCGCACAGGCTGGAAGTGCAATGGCATGATCTTGGCTCACTGCAACCTCTGCCTTCTGAGTTCAAGTGATTCTCCCACCTCAGCCTACCCAGTAGCTGGGACTACAGGTGCACACCACCATGCCTGGCTAAGTTTTGTATTTTTAGTAGAGACAGGATTTCACCATGTTGGCCAGATGGGTCTTGAACTCCTGACCTCAAGTGATTCACGTGCCTCAGCCTCCCAAAGTGCTGGGATTACAGGCAGGAGCCACCTCGCCTGCCCTAAAATTAGATTATATTAAAATTATTTCCGCTGAAAACGGAAATACGGAAAGATTAGGCAAATAAATTGTGAATTTGTTATGAGACTGATGCAGACCAAACCAAGTTTTCAGGATTCAGAAGCCTTAATAAAAGTGGGTAAAAGCTGCTTTCTTTTTATTTATTTATTTATTTTAGACGGAGTCTCGCTCTGTTGCCAGGCTGGAGTGCAGTGGCGTGATCTCGACTCACTGCAATCTCCACCTCCTGGGTTCAAGCAATTTTCCTGCCTCAGCCTCCCGAGTAGCTAGGACTATAGGGGCACGCTACCACGCCCAGCTAATTTTGTATTTTTAGTAGAGATGGGGTTTCACCATGTTGGCCAGGATGGTCTTGATCTCTTGATCTTGTGATCTGCCTGCCTTGGCCTCCCAAAGTGCTGGGATTATAGGCATAAGCCACTGCGCCTGGCCAAAAGCTGCTTTGAAATGTGTATTCAAAAAACAACACAAGATTATATCAAAACAAGGTGAAAACTTAGTCTGGTCAAGGTTTACTATTCTGGAATACATAGCTGTTGTAGCAATCATACACAAGCATGATAAACTTAATCATTAATTTTAAACAACTTAGGACAAGAGGGAGTCATTTTAAGTCCCTCCCTATAAGTAAGCATCAAACACAGGTGTGCGTATTTTAAGCTAATGTGACATGTTTGTCCAAAGATACAGATTAAAAAATAATGTATTAAACAATGAAGTGACTCAAGGACTGAGTCAAAGACAGCTTCAACAGAGCATCTATTTAGAATTAAAATATATTAGCCGAGTGCAGTGGCTCATGCCTGTAATCCCAACACTTCAGGACCAGCCTGGCCAACAGAGTAAAACCCCATTTCTACTAAATATAGAAAAAAATTAGCTGGGCATGGTGACACATAACTGTAATCCCAGCTACTTGGGAAAGACTGAGGCATAAGACTCACTTGAACCCAGGAGGCGGAGGTTGCAGTGAGCCAAGACCACACCACTACACTCCAGCACAGAGTAAGACTGTCTCAAAAAAAAAAAAGTAAAGAATTAAAATATATTAAAGGAAATTCAAAATAAAGTTTAATTTCCCAGTAATTAACACCATACTTGTAATTTAGCCGCTTCTCTGGTATAAATACAAGGAATGTGACAGCCAGAATTCTGATATTTATTATAGTGTTTTAACATTTACCAAGTTCTTTTGAAGAGGGATGAATTTTTTTTTTTTTTATGAGACGGAGTCTTGTTCTGTCGTCAGACTGGAGTGCAGTGGTGCGATCTCGGCTCACTGCAACTTCCACCTCCCAGGTTCAAGTGATTCCCCTGCCTCAGCCTCCCGAGTAGCTGGGACTATAGCCATGTGCCACCACACCCAGCTAATTTTTTATATTTTAGTAGAGACAGCATTTCAGCATGTTGGCCAGGATGGTCTTGATCTCCTGACCTTGTGATTTGCCTGCCTCAGCCTCCCAAAGTGCTGAGATTACAGGCATGAGCCACCGCGCCCAGCCTGAGAAGGGCTGAAATTTTAAAGATAAATCCCATAATAAGCATCTTTCTTTTTCCAGAAATTAAAGCTAAATGTTAGTGAAAATATTTTATCATTTCTTGCTTAAAAATATAAAATAGCTAGTAATATTTTACTGATCAGAAATGCATTAACATTTAAAATTATAATTTAAATACTTGAAAAAAATGAAAAAATAAATACTTTAATAGGAACATTATTAACATACTAATAAAAAGTCATGAAAAGAAATTTAGAAACTGCTAGAGATTTCAAGACCGCAAAATAACAGAAACTGAATACAACCAAATCTTTAAATTCATATAATACTGATTAGGAAAAAAACTTCATGCATAAATACTTGTGTATCAACTATACGTCAGGTATCACGTTATATGCTGAGGAAACAAAAGTCAAAAAACATAAACCTTAAACATCAGGAGCTCAAAGAATACTTGGTATTACTTAATGAAAGACAGGCCTACCTGTTGCTGTCCAGGCTGAGCTTGTGATGCTGCCTGCTGATTGGCTGTGTTATTTGCCGCAGCTGCAGCTTGTTGCTGAAATAAGTTGGCTGGATACACCCCCCATGGAACACCATAATACTGAGGTGGAACCACCGCTGGACCTAAACCCCACACCCGACCCCCCAAAAAAAGTTACTAAATTTTATAGAGACATGAGGTTAGTTGCCTATCATTAGACTCTAAAGGGGGCAGGAAAAAGAGAAGAATATGTCTTTATAATCAAAGACAAAGTATTGATGGGTGACAGCAACAGTCTTGAAGGGAAAAGATGAGAACCCAACCTCAAGGCTACCAATAAACTGATAGGACATTTAACTATCTATTCAACATTTAATGAATGCCAATTTATGGGTCTGACACTGACACAAATAATATATTCAGGGAACACAGATTCCATAAAACTAAGATTTTTAAAATACTCAGTTTATCACTTCTCTCATGAGAGAATTTTCTGACTACAAAGACGAATTACAAAATAATTTTTAAATCTTTTACTTTCCAATCTGTAACACAAAACTGGGAACATTCTGGTACAAAGCATGCTTGAAAACCTTAAATTTTAAGATATTGTTCATATCTCAGAGTTAGTCACAATGATCACAAAGCAACTGCAAATTATATGAAAACAAATGAGACATCAGTGTTTATGTAGTTAGGAAAATGAAACTGAGTCAAGACAAGAAAAAACTAGATAATATAAGTACAAGGAAAAATAGAAGAAGGCAAACTAGGAAAATAAAAATGAATTGTTCCTGCTCTAGTCTACTTTATTCAAGATAATATCTGATTCCTGGAGAGTAAATATTTTTATGTACAATAGGCTTCACCATTAAAGTAATTAATAAAATGTCATGATTCCTGACTTACATAACAAACATGTCCTAAAATCACATCGGTAGAATTTTAGGACATCTTAATTTATATTAATACATTTTAAAAAGTCAAACTCTCGGTTTCCTGTTGTGTTCAAAGGGGAAAAAAGCCCAGTATATTTGACTGAATCACTAAAATAAAAAGCTTTAAAAACTTAAAAGCCAAAATATATTTCTGACAGATGCCTGATAGTCAGGTAAGCTGAACCTAAAATGAGAGCTATTAAAACACTGAATAGAGTTTACCAAAAAAAGGCTACATTATACAAATAAAACAATAGAGTTTTATAAACTCTATTAATGACATCTACCTAGAAACTCATCCAGCCTAGCCAGGAGCCTGAATTTATTGACATGGTGAAATTATGATACTTTGGATACACTGGGACAAATCAAACAGTATTACTGAAATTAACTTATTGTTTATTTTTATAATGTGGGTAGTACAAAATCTTAAATTACATTTTCTCGCTCACATTGTATTTCTCCTGGACAGTGCTGGTCCTAGAAAGCCTAGGACCAAAATGCATAGAATGCTTATACACAAACTAAAAGAACTCTTAAAGTTACTTCTTTTGGGCCCACAAGTTAATGGCTCTCTGTAGTATAACAACACTTTACATACTACCATCCAGTTAAAGGGCATCAGAAAAGCTCACATCCTTATAGAATCACATCCAAGTCCACACTAAAAGCGAAAGAATGACAGCTTAGTTTCATTCTGGTAGCTAAGACATCAAATATAAATTTGAAATTTTTTCCTCTTGCTTTTTAAAACAAGATCTTGACTTTAAAAGTCAGTCTCCTGGGAAAAGACCGTCAGAAGTGGATTTCAAACTGATTAGTGACAGTATTTCAGTGAAGATACTGCTTAAAGCCAAAAAAAACCAGTGACAGCCTCAAGTTTTGAAAGTCAGCTCGTTAGTAGACTCATTCCAATAAACAAAATTCTAAGGCTGACATCAATATATTCTTGCCTGTACAACCAACATAAATTGTGCCTCAGACTAACTCATTTCTGTCTTTGTTGGAATCTCAACCTGAAACCAACTCTTCCCAACAACCCTAAGATCAGCAAATTGCTTTGCTCAAATAAGGCTGCCTGATCAGGACACAACTTTTCCTTACTTATACAGACAATAAGTACAGCTTTTTGCTTTTGTTTTTTGTTTTTAGACAGTCTCATGCTGTCACCCAGTCTGGGCACTTTGGCATCTCAAAGAGCTAGGATTACAAGTGTGAGCCATTGCACTGGGCCAGCTTTGGCTTTTATTTCAGATTCTGAGTGGTAGTTTCAGGCTGAATGGTTTTTAGTAAGTTCTTTCCAACTTGATCCAAACTTTCAGTCCCCCAATTTGTTTGTACATTTTAGCATTGCTCAAGAAATTTGAGATACATATTTTCTCGGAATTACTGTATCTGTTTACCTTTCTCTATTCTATCCCTGGCCTACGTATGTAGGCCACCTACCTCTATTTTATTTTCTGAGAAGTAATTTTACTTTGCATTGTCTCTGTGAGTAATGGGGTTGGCCATTAAAATGGAGATTCATGGTTTACAATAGATTTCTAAAACTATAAAGCTGAAATGTAAACCAATTACGTAAAGGAGGAAAAGTTACTGCTTAAGTTTTTCCCTGTAGCATTACAGTTGAAAAACAGTACTAACTTCCTGGAAACTTTGGTTCATTCTGGATGATGTTTCAGTTTTCCTTAGGAATTTCAAATTGGCCAGATAAAAATAAAGCTTACACTAAAAACTAAATACAATAAAAAGCAACCATAATAAGGACGAATACACAGTATGTTACCTGCTAATGTAGCTGCTGCAGCCAATCCTGCTGCAGTATACGGATCGGTCCCTGGAGGAGCAGCACTAATAATGTATGGATTTGGCACAAATGCAGCTGGAGCAAGGCCTGCTGAGAATACACCAGCTATATTTTACAAGGGGAGAAATAATAAACAACAATGTAAAGTATAATTTTTTTCATTAGATAAAAACATTTCTACTCTGAATCTGGTGTGAAGTGGGGGGAAGGAGAGTGGGCATAATGGTTCAAATTTTAACTAAGTGACGTTAGGCATGTACCGCTAACTAAAGTTTTCATTTAAGAAACGGCTGTTTTACAGAACTGTTGTGAGAATTAAACGTGATACCGATTATGACATAACTATACTGTTGCTAGGGGTATGTTATAGAAAATAAAAATATCAAAATAAAAAATAAATGTACAGTAAGTATTAGCATGTGACTGGCACAAAATAAGTGTGAGAGCTAGAACTGCTACCGGTAAATAGTAGCTTTTCATTCAATCTTATGCAGTCACGTCATGAGCTAGGGATTCAGTGAGGCAGGAATATATAATCTGCCCTCAAAACGCACTCCATCTGGTGAGAAAAACAGGTAAATTAGCAAACAGAATATTAGCATATTAAGTGCTCTGGGCACAGAGAGGAGGAACATCTAATAAACTTTGGAAGGAGTGAGTAAAATGAATGGGGTAAAGTGTAAGATAAAATAAAACTGAAGCTATAACTAGCATGAAGACCAATGAAGAGCTTCCTGGCTCATGCTAACTAGTTTGGACTTTACCCTCCAGTCAATATGGGAAACAAGAAAGAGCTTAAAGGCCAGTGACTTTAAGCCCACTTCTGAGTGTAACATACACCCATATGAATTTAGTAAAGGCTAAAAAGAGTTAAAAATATACGTCTGCAGTACTCATTAAAGAAAGAAGAAACTCTTAAATGTTGAGCAATTACTGTATAGGTCTTTTGACCATAGCTACTGAAGAAAACTACTTCACGACACGCTGTCTCAAAAATAAATAAAAAATAATAGGCCAGGCATGGTGGTTCATGCTTGTAATCCCGGCACTTTGGGAGGTCGAGGTGGGTGGATAACCTGAGGTCAGGAGTTCAAGACCAGCCTGGCCAACATGGTGAAATCCTGTTGCTACTAAAAATACAAAAAATAAGGTGGGCGTGGTGGCAGACGCCTGTAATCCCAGCTACTTGGGAGGCTGAGGCACAAGAATCACTTGAGTCTAGGAGGCGGAGGTTGCAGTGAGCCAAGATCATGCCTCTGGGCAAGAGGGCGAGACTCCGTCTCAAAAATAAATAAATAAAAGCAATATTTTTAAAAAGTATTCAAAAGGAAAACATATCTTACTAGGCCTTAAAATCAAAATTCATAAACTATTTTTCAATCATATTATAGTAGCTTTCAAAGTTTTAACTGTGACCTACAATATGAAATAAACTTTACAACATCCTAGTGTCCATATACACATATACCACAAACAAGTCTCACAACCAAAATTTGTCCCTGTGAAGTGCCAATACAACTCTACATTCTACTGCACTCAAATTTTCCATTTATCATGGTGGTGTTATGAAATAGTTCTCCCCAAAACTTCCTGGCTAATAAATTCCATAGCCCTTGTCAGTCTTTTGTTAGAATGTTGGGTGTGTCAGGCCTCAAGGGCAGGCTCTGACCTCCTCCTACCCTCCTTTCACTGAAATGTTTGTTCCCCCACCTTTGAGATTGTGGGTCTTAAGACCCTTCCTTGAGAGGGTTCTACCTTACAACCTGGGGGAAGGAATGCTTCCATAAAAATCCAAGAGGACTGGCTTCAGAGACTCCCAGATGGCTGAATATCTGAAGGTTCCTTAAGGGTGGCATGCTCAAGGAGGGCATGGAAGCTCCACACCCCTTCCTCCATACCTCGCCCTACACAGCTCTGTACACCTGTATCCTTTACAGTATCTTTCATAATAAAGCAGTAAATGTAGTAAGTGTTCTGTGAGCCACTCCAGCAAATCAAACCCAAAGAGGGGCATGTAGGAACTCCAACTTAAAGTCAGTCAGTCAGAAGTTCTGGAGGACCAGACTTGTGACTAGTATGTGATGGGGGTGGAAAGCAGTCTTGGAGACTGAGGCCTCAACTTCTGGGATCTGACATTATCTAGACAGTGTCGGAACTGAATTAGAGGACATCCAGCTGGTGTCTCCTGCTTGGTGTGTGGGGAAAACCACCCAGTAGTCTGTGTTGTCATAGCATGAGAAAAGAGGAAAAACAAGGTTTTAGGCTGGGAATGATGGCTTAGGCCTGTGATCCCAGGACTTTGGGAGGCCAAAGTAGGCATATCACTTGAGGCCAAGAGTTCAAGACTGGCCTGGCCAACATAGTGAAACCTCTCGTCACTACTAAAAATATAAAAATTAGCATGCCTGTAATCCTAGCTATTTGGGAGGCTGAAGCATGAGAATTGCTTAATCCCGGGAGGTGGAGGTTGCAGTGAGCCAGGATCACACCACTGCACTCCAGCCTGGGCAACAAAGGCAGACTCTGTCTCCTAAATAAATAACAACACAGTTTTAGAGAGTTTTCCCCATATACAATCATTTTCTATAACCTACTTAATTTTTTAAAATACAAGCCACAATACTGATTTCCTGCCTAGGCACAGCACAGCCATCTGAGAAATCTGCTTTTATCTATGAAAAGAGTTGATATTGAAGAGATTCATTCTGTGGCAAGTATGAGGGCAATAGGTACATTTAAAAATGTTCTGGTTGACAAATTGGTTGAGTTTGTCTAAAGACCTGGAATCAACAAAAAGGAAATGCCTGGGTTGCAATAAGAGGTTGTAGAAACAAATGATTTATCATTCAGATGAATCCTCTAGGTAGAAGGCTTCAAAGAGAATAGTCTCTAAGTATTTATTCTCAGACTTAGGGTCTGTGCTGATGTGAGCACTGCAGAGGTCTAATGAAGCACATCCAAACCCTACTTCCCATCATAGCTTGAACCAATATAATGACGCATGTCCAACCTCCGCTTCCATCACAGCCTGAATCAGTCTTTCAGGTGAAATCTTAAGGGCACCCTGGCCAAGAAGGAAGTCCATTAAGATGGTTACTGGGGGCTTATACACTTTTTATGAAGAAAATGTGAATTAAACTATGAGTTCAATAAAATCCTTTCATTTTAAAGCCATTTGTGGAGTCACATTTTTAACTATGCCCTAGGTCAAAAAGGTTGCAAGATTCCACTCAGGATAGTGAAAGGAAAATAAATCTCCCCCAAATCACCAAGCCAAAAAAGAAAAGTTAAGCTGGGAACTGCACTGGGCAACCTGCCTCCCATTCTATTCCTAAATAAGATGGCTACAAAGATTTAAAAAAAAAAAAAAAAAAAAAAAAAGGTACATACCTGCCTCACAATTTACCTGAAAGGAAATTCCTTGTGGACAAAGGACAGGTAGAGCTCAAAGTCATCCCTCTGCTCACATGAGACAAAAACATTTCTATTTCTTCACTAAGCCAGACTAAGGCATAACTGACTATTCCTGTAAATTGTGCATTCAGTGAAAAACTAATCAGAAACTCTAAAGAATGCAATCATTTGTCTCTTATTTACCTATGACCTGGTAGCCCCCACCCAGCTTCCAGTTGTCCCACATTTCTGGACCAAACCAATGTACATCTTACACATACTGACTAATGTCTCACATCTCCCTAAAATGTACAAAATGCACAAAACTAAGCTGTGCCCCAACCACCTCAGGCACATGCTGTCAGGACCTCCTGAGGCTATGTCATGGCCATGTCCTTAACCTTGGCAAAATACTGTCTAAACTGACTGAGACCTGTCTCGGATATCTTTCGGTTTGCAGCTTCATCTATCATGAATTATCTTTATCCCAAAAGTAGAAAATAATGTATCAGGATTCCTGTTCTACTTACACCACTAAAAAAAAAAAGCTAAAAGTCAGGATTATTTAATATTTTCTAATTTTATGATAAAAAGATTGTTATTAAAAATTCAAATACTGGAAGATATAAAGTAGAAAGTGAAAATCCTCACGTAACCTTTGCTGGTATGTTTTATATCCTCTTCAATTTTTAAATGCATACATACTCATACATTTTGTGTTCTAATCTATAATGGTACTTTAATACACTTTTTCACTTATCAATTAATCATAGATCTCTGTCTACAGATACATACCCAGTTTATTCTTTTTTTTATTTTTGAGACAGGGTATTGCTCTGTTGCCTAGGCTTGGAGTGCAGTGGCATGATCATGGCAAACAGCATCCTTGACCTTCCAGGCTCAAGTGATCCTCCCACTTCAGCCTCCTGAGTAGTTGGGACTACAGGTGTGCACTACATACCAGGCTAATTTTTGTATTTTTTGTAGAGACAAGGTTCAGCCATATTGCCCAGGCTGGTCTTGAACTCCTAGGCTCAAGTGATCCACCCGCCTTGACCTCCCCACAGTGCTGGGATTATAGGTGTGAGCCATCATGCCCAGCCACTCTTTATTTTTAATGGCTACATAATATGTACTCTTCTGTATAGAGGGAACATGATATAATGTCTACTACCTTAATATATTTAGATAGTTCATAATCTTTTGCTATAAATAAATAATGCTATCATTCTATACAAGTCTGTACATTACTATATCCTTACAAAAATTTACTTCAATGAACAAAAACATAAATTCTCTTTTTTAAGAGACAATGTGTCACTATGTTGAGAGACTCAGGCTGGCCTCAAACTCCCAGGCTCAGCTGATGTTCCTGCCTCAACCTCCAGTAGCACAGAAAATGCATGTGCCACCACACCTGACTTTTCCGTTTTTGTCATATAAATTCTTGATCCACATTTCTAGATTATCTTCCAGGAAAACTGTACTAGTTTAGATTCCAAAAGTAGGAGTGCCACTTACACTCCTGCCAAAACAGGACATTATCAAACAGTTTGATGAGTTGCCAACCTAATAGGTAAAATAAATTAAAAATTAAAAAAAAATTGTATTAATTCATAGTTGTTTGGCTATCAACAAGACAAATGTATCAAATCTTTTATGCTTTTGTTTTTCTCATTAAAAATTTCAATCCATTAGGAATGAGACCCAATAACCCCCAAGCTATTTTCCAAATAATCATTCTTTTGGCATTGATTTGAAATTCATCTCATCACTCTACCCTAAACAAGCATGCAAGCACACACAGATCTATTTCCAAGTGACCCTGTTCAATGATCTACTTGTATATTTTGAGTCCAGTACCACACTATTTTAATCATCATAAATTGTTTTAAAAAACTGAAACCATGCTCCAAAAAGTTAAAGAAAGTAGTGACTAATAAAAATTGAGTTTGCAGGATGGGCAGATATGAAAAGAAAGAACTTGCAGAAAGAAATGCAGAAACTCTGTTTATAAGATAACAAAACTAGCTAAAATCAGTTAAAACAGATATGGACAAATGGAGTCTGTGCAGAACAAGACTGCTGACATCACAGCCCAAATTTCCACCACTTTTCATACTAACTCCCCCACAACAACTTGCACATGCGACCCATGAGGAGGCCATGAAGAGGTAACTGTGCATGCTAAGGACTTTCCAGGGCTCCCCATTCCTTCCAACAATCACTTAATAATCTCAAAATCCATCCCTTAAGGCGTTTCTAATAAAAACTATTCCCTTTTAAAGCCAGCACAGCCCTTTTAAAGCTGGACTCCTGTCTCCTTGTTGGTCGACCTACAAAAAAAGCTTTTCTTTTCTCAAAAACTTGATGCCATAGCATTGGCTTCTACTGTATCAGGCAGCAAGCCCTTTTGTTCCAAAACAATATGGTTGAGTAAGTCCTCCTCCTCCACTTGAGTTTTAGTTTTCCATTAATTTTCTAGTTTTACTTTTCTGAGACAAACATCAAAATCAAGCTTGGAAGTTTCAAAACAAAACCTGCTGGGATTCTGACTAACAGTGTATTAAATACACACATTAATTTAGGGAAAACTGACATCTTTACAATGCTGAGTTTTCCCCAGAAAAATCATGTCTCCATTTATTCAAGATTTCTGGAAAAGTGTATAGTTTTCTTTACAAATGCTTTGCACATCTTTACTTACACCCTAACTCATTCCACGGCTTTTCATTTCTTCTTTATATATCCCATTTCTTGATTACTATAGGGAATTTTAGTGTTCAGGGTGACTAAGTTTTATTTCCTAATTCATTTAGTGGTAGGTGACAGACAATTATGCAGCCCACTTAGAACTATTTTTTCAATGTATAAGACCATGAAATGTCTCCTTTTCACAGCAGTCTGTTGTTTTAAGACTTCTCTGATGATCTCTGATGGCTTACGTACTTTATCCCTTAAGGTTCTGAATATACTCTTACACTCTGCACAACTTTAAAGTTCCTTTCTGTATCTTAGAACTCTGCAACATGTTTTCTGGCTGATCCTTCTTGTCTGTACTATCATTTTTGTTTGAAACATTATCTTACATGAGAGTTTCTCTTGAACTCACTTGTCCTTTATGTGGTATCAGAATTGCCCCAACTACATACTATAGGGTCAAATCTCCAAACCAAGTTTTTCATTAGTAGCTGGGGAGCTGTTACATGGTTACTATAACTCAAACCCCAATGGCTATACTGTATAGGCCCCTTTTTGTTTGTTTATTCCTCTTCTAGCCATCTGCAGGTCACCTGGCTTCATTCCCAATTTATACCCCTCGGTGAATTCTCTCTCAACTCCTTGTACTATAGAAACTCCCCAATCAACCACACAACCCTGCCTTTTTCTTTTCATCTACCCTATTATTTCTGTCTGGCTCAGAGCATGGGTTAAGCCTCGTGTCTTACCTATTTTTGTAAAAACTAGCTAAAATAGTTTTAATATTTTTCAATAATTCAAACAATAAAATTCAAACACATGAAAATTACTTGAAGTTCCTATTTCAGAACCCATAAAGTTTTACTGGAACATGGCAATATTTATGTATCATCTAATGACCATTTTCATGCTATACTAGGACAGTGGAGTGGTCGTGACCGAAACCATACGGACTGCAAAGCTTTAAATATTCAATAGCCCTTTATAGAAGATATTTGTCAACTCACATTCTAAAATTTTCCACATATAGTCACTGTGCATTTAAAATGTGACTACTTTGAGATCAGCTATATGCAAAGCTGACTTGAAATCAGCTATATTTCAAAAACAATATTAAGAATGCAAAAATTCTCATTAGTAAGTTCCATATTGATTACATTTTACAATATTTTGGATGAATTAAATATTCAAATTTCACCTATTTTTAATTTTTTTAAAGTGATTACTAAATAACTGAAAATTACATGGTACACATTATATTTCTATTGAATAGTCCTTTTCTAAATGAGCTATTGGCCAGCTAAGAGGTGACCAGGCAAACCTGGATAAAAAAGATTGTCAACAATGAATACACTTAACTGTGGAACTGAATTAAAATGTGGGGTCAAAATTTTGATAAATTATGCTTTCTAGGTTTTCAAATTTATTATATTAGGTTTCACACACAAAAAAGTTCTGCCACATCTTTAAAGATTATGTAAATCCAATATTATTAAAATGCTCTAAGGAATTAAAATAAAAGAGAAATATCTGGGCTGGGTGCAGTGACTCACGCCTATAATCTCAGCACTTTGGGAGGTCGAGGCAGGTGGATTCCTTGAGCCCAGGAGTTCAAGACCAGCCTGGACCTCCCGAGGTCAAGCAATTCTCCTGCCTCAGACTTCCAAGTAGCTGGGATTAGAGGCTCCCGCCACCATGTCTGGCTAATTTTTCTAGTTTTGTAGAGAGACGGTTTTACCATGTTGGCCAGGCTGGTCTTGAACTCCTGACCTCAGGTGATCCGCTTGCCTCGGCTTCCCAAAGTGCTAGAATTATAGGAGGGCACCACCGCACCCAGCCTGACATCTTTGATTAAAACAAGAAGTAGGCCAGATGTGATGGCTCACACTTGTAATCCCAGCACATTGGGAGACAAAGGCAGGCAGATCACCTGAGGTCAGGAGTTTGAGACCAGCCTGACCAACATGGTAAAACCTTGTCTGTACTAAAAATATAAAAATTAGCTGGATGTGGTGGTGGGCACCTGTGATCCCAGCTACTCAGGAGGCTGAGGCAGGAGAATCCCTTGCACTTAGGAGGCGGAGACTGCAGTGAGCCGAGATCACGCCACTGCACTCCAGCCTGGGCGAGACTGAGACTCTGTCGCCAAAACAAACAAACAAACAAACAAACAAACAACAAACAAAAATTAAAAAAAAAAAAAAAAAAAAAGACTTAGGAAGCCTTACTGCGTTAACATAGAACAGTGTGATGTTAAGGAAGGAGAACCCCCTTCAATAGACTCTGATGTTGAATAGTATTCATACAAGCTTAGTCAAAATCACACAGGCATAAAAATGGTTACATAAATCTATATATGATAAAAAGAAATAAAACTATACATACATACTGCATCAATATGTTACTGTTTTTGATACTGTACTGTAACTATTTAAGTGTAGCCATTAGGGGAAACTGGGTAAAGGGAATAGGGAAATTATTCCCATATTATTATTGTGGGAGGTAGGGGGACCCAGTACAGACAACATAATGTACCAAGCTTGAATTCTAGCAGAAGCTTCAGTTCTAGCTGATTAAAAGTCAAAGACCAAATAACTCAATGAAAAACAAAATGTTTATGAAAAAAATTTAAATGAACATACTGACTTGATAATGGACACAACTAAATTTGAATTTCCAGGTGTCTGATTTTCTCAATTTTGCACTGGAGAAAAACTTACGTGATGACAACTTTTATCAAATTACAGATTTTTATTTAATTTAACCAGGGACGCAAATAATCAGAAACAATTCCCTAGTTAATGAATACCTTTGTCATATAATCTATTACTTGTTGATCTCAGATGTTCCAAAAAGTAACAAAACCTCATCAATCAGTAAATGAAGTGAAACATCCTAAACATTTTAACAAGACTTTTTTAATTAGTCTGGTCAAATTGAGAACTTCGAAGACTCACCTATATGTGGCTGCTGAGCTGCTGCTAATGCATATTGCTGCTGCTGAGCTGCAGTTAACTGCTGAACTGTTAGTGCATTAGTCCTCTGAAAGAGCTATTTGGGAAAATATTTAATACAAAGATTAGTGTCAAAATCTTTCATTTCTAATTAGAAATCTGAATAAAACATTTTAAACAGTTTTATTTATTTTTTTTTTGAGCACTTTCTCAAATACAAGGACACTTAAATCAGTAAAACGTTTGGTACTCAAAACCCCTGCCATTCATTTCAATGCCACATAGCACTCCAGGCTAAACCAGTATATAGTTAAAAGGACCTTCTTAAAGAGCGAGCATGCTTTACCTGCTGCTGGGAATTGTAGTCAAAAAGGCCTACAGTAGCTCCTGAAGAGTCCATTGGTACCTGATTACCAGGATAGTCAAACTGTAAGGATTCCAGACCAACTTGTTCCATGGCATCCAGATTCTGAGTTTCAGGATTTGAAAATTCTTCAACAAGAGGCTTATTAGCTGTAGGATTAGGAAGAGGCCCCAGTCCTTCTGAGGGGTTAGTATTGGGGCCCAGGCGCTCAACTACTTCAGTTGGAGAGGCTTGACGACTTCCAGGAGTACGACTATATAAAGAAAATAGAAAAGTGTTATGAATAAAAGCAACAAGTCAAAAGGTGAAATGGGAAAGTGGAAAAATCATGAAAACAAATGGTCATAAAACACAGTGAATAAGGCATTCTGAGTCACTATGCCACCTTATCACATTTTTTCTATCTTAATATAACTTTCCTCTTAAGAGCTGGTATGATTTGAGGATTTAAAAAATTTTATTAATGATTACTCCCTTCAATCTGAATAACATAACACAACTTTACAGATTAGAAAAACTAGCCAACATCACAACTTATACACTACCTGAAATCTCTGTCTCAAGTCACAGCCACAAGGAACAGTATATAAATAGATTATTAAGTGGCAAATATGAAAAAGCTCAAAACCAAAACCCACTTAACATACTGCTGTCCTGCCCCCTCAACACATAATTTTCCCATAACATTCTGCTTAATAATACTTAAGAAAAAAACTGGCCATAAGAGATCACTGTGGTCCTCATTATTTAAGGGGCCAAAATGTGATATGCAACAGGAAAAAGGCACTGTACACAGTAAGTCAAAAGGCTGACTCCCGACTCTGTCTTTTAAAAATGATTTTGAGCAAGTCATGTCATCTTTCAAGCTGCAGTTTTCTTACTGAGGAGACTTAAGAGATGACCTTCTGATTCCAACTGATAAGAACAAAAGAAACTTTGTGAAAGCCCTCTATGAAAGCCCTCCAAAGACCATGTTTCTCATACCAAATAGTTCCATTTAAACCATCAGAAAGAAATGGAAATGTATGACATTTATCAAAAATTAAGTATATACAGCAAGAAAAGGATCTTTCTACATTAAAAAAAAAAAAAAGACCTTACTACTATACAGCCTCCTTAATTTTTCACAAGGAATTCATTAACACTGGACTAAATTTTAAGCATTGGCTTCTCTTATTAACAACCTTCATGGTCTAAACTTCATTTTTACATTTCTAGGCATAATCCTCATTTGTAGTTTATCTTGTTTTATATATAAACATTTCATTTAGGATCCTCTCCTTTGTAAGAAAGAGTTTATTTTTCAGAGTAACCATGCATTCACCGTATATTCAAACATGAGTATAATAAGTAAGTGGCTGTAACTGTTCTACCTGGCTTTTAATGCCAGTTGCCACATCTGTCTAACTCTGCCCAACTTCAGGTGCTTTGTATTGGAATAAATTTGCTAACATACAGTGTAGTTTGCAAAGCAATCTCTTGATTATAAGAATTGTTCTCTATAGATATTTAAGCAAACTTACATTTTATTTAAACATCAACCATTTTGTTCTTGCAAAATTAGATCACTTCAAACTCCTTTCCCTTTAAGCCACATCTAATTTTGTATATGAACATTCCAAAGGCTCATTTTTCATTTGGAACATATGGAAAGAAAAGATAAAACTAAAAGGGTTTTCTTTAAAACCAGCCAATTTTTCTTTAAAAAAGTGTCCTATAGTTCTTTTAATCATTTCTGTTCTACTCCAATATGTATATATTGATGACATATCAATCAGTAATGTGGAAATTAATGATGTGCTGGCATAGTGACCATATGACCACAGCTGTTGATTGTGTTAATACATTTTAACACTGTCAAGTAGTAACTAATACTCTATCTAAAATAATTAGTAATTTAACACATATCTAAAACTTAATGTAGTAAAATTAGAAGGCTAATAAATATAAAGTCCACATTAATATTTCAGGGGAGAAGTATAACCTCTCACACAAAATAACTCACAAAAATAGAGGACATTAGGAAAAAAACGTAATGCTATCAGTGGTGCTATTTTCTTGCTATAGTTAATGGTGTATTAACACTTCAATTATAAATGTATACTCTGAAGGGTTTATCATCAACTGAATTTTAAATGCATTTCTTTGACTAAAACTTAGATTAGGTAATAGTGAAGGACAAACTCAGAATAAAGTTCTAAAATTGAATAGCATTAAATTTATTGTCAAAAGAGGTTTACTGGTTTTGGATGCTTTTTTGCACTCAGAACAGATAGAAATGGCACTGTTTCTAAGAAGCATTGTTATTCTGCTTTTGATAATTAAAGGCAATAATAAATGTAAAAGTATACCACCCATCATATACCTAATACTCTTTTATCTAAGATTTCATGGTTCATAAGACCTCAAAGAAACACTCATTTTCAGGTACAGCTCCAAAGCACCTCAATACTGAAATATTAAAGTACAGAAAATCAATACAAAGAAACAACTCCCTAATATGTAGATAAATGTATACTGCCTAATCTAAGACCAAGGGCTAAAGTACTTATTTAACTGCCATAAAAAGACAATAAAAAGCTACAACGCAAAAAATTGTAAGCTTAAAGCTAACTTTTAAAAGTCTCTAATATGTTCCCCACTTGCTATTTGTAGGAATAATATTAACTATTAGCACAAACTTATATATTGTAAGAAAGATTACTGCTCCTAAGCTAATTTTGTCTCCTCTTTTCTAAGATTCGAAGTTAAATGGGAGGCAGGGCATAAATACTCAGAAGGAAGAAAACTCCACTGAAAGGTACTCAAAAGCATCCCCAAGAGGGGAAAAAAAATGAGAGTAAACCTACAGTTCACTAAAATTTAACAGAGAGGGAGAAGTTCAAATTTAGACTATTATATTAGCAGAAAAGTAAGCGCAGCTTCTAATATCACTCCTTCAACAGAATGCACTGTTTTAGAGGCTGGTTTAAAGATTATTTTAAATGATTCACAATCACTAATTTTCTTTACAGAAAAAAATAAAATCTGTCCAGATTAACACAAAGTTCAAAGGAAATAAACCTAAATGATGAAAATGTCTGAATCAGTCACATCAACTAATAGTAATAATCCCTAAAAAGAATGCTTTTCTTCTTGAGAAAGTTAAAATCTTACTTAAAATCTTTGCAATCGGCATCCATTCCATTTGGCAAACCTCTGCCATTTATTTTAGAATCATCATCATCTCCTTGTTTAAGATCTCTGTTTTGGTCCTCCTCAAATGGAGAAGCCTTGCCTTTTTGATCTCCTTTCTCAGGTCCATCTGTTTCAGCATCTCTAGTGCCCTGAGGAAAAAGAATCTGTTTGATTCTGAATATTTAATAGAACACAAAAAAAGGCACCATAAGGTGACCTAAAACTACACTATAGTGCATGTAAACAATAAAAGCATTGAATCTTATTTAATTTCGTAGTCAACTAATTTATCAAAGGCCAAAAAGTTGAGTACAAACTAGTGATTTATAACAGAAGGGCTAAGGCAACCTTAACTATAGCGGTGCTGGAAAAGCAGTTAACACCACAAACTAGATTAAAATTTTCTTTAACGCATAGACAATTTTGTTTAGTTACTTTCAGATCAAGCACTACCAGGAATAAGCAATTTTAATTTTGCAGATTATGTTTTAAAATTAGTAAAATTTGACTTTTGTAACATGGTTCAGATCCATAAATATTGCCAGTGTTTCTATCATTTCACGTTTTTTAAGTGGCTAAGTAGAAGAAAAGAATAGCAATAAGTTACAAAATTTCCTTTAGCTACAGGAAGGGCACAGAAAAATAAATTGATTTAAATAAATAAAAGTAACGTAACCAAATAACTCTCAAGTAAATATTAAATATTTCTTTATTCAAAATACTTACAAAATTTCCCTTCCTAAATCGAGAATCCAATTTATCAGCAGGAGAAGAACTTAGTACATATTCTACCATGCTCACACCAAGGCCTCCACTTTCTGATCGCGGAGACAGTATTGCATTTACTTCACTGTTTCCATGAAAACCCTGTCCAGATCTTCTCTGTACCATAATAGGCTGGGACATTGAATGGTCTGCTTGGTGAAGAAAAAACACAATTATATACTTGTACTTCTAAGTTAAAAGGTAGTTACACAAATTAATATACTGAAGTAAGAAAAATCAGCACATTGTTTTATTTTGAATATTACTATAATCTTTATAAAAAGCTCTTCATTTGGTTAAGACTAATTGGCTGAAGCACGTATCTTGAAAATACAGATGGAGGCTGGTCCAAGTGCAGTGGTATTTACAACTAATTGATCACAACCAGCTACAGATTTCTTTGTTTTTTTCTTCACTCCCACTGCTTCACTTGACTAGCCTTAGAAAAATAAAAATAAAAAAATAAAAAATAAATAAATAAAAGAAAATACAGATGGACAGGGCCATTTGGCAATACACAAAAGCCTATGTTAAAACCGGTACAACCAAAAAAGTCAATGAAGATAGAAACAGTACCCAAAGGATACTACCTGAAGGATCAGTTTCTTAGAAACATCATTTTAAAAAGTTAACCTTCTTTTGACAATTCATAACATAAACCTTCAGGGATAAAACCTAAAAGAGGCCAGACAGCAGGAGCTCATGCCTGCTATCCCAGCACTTTGTGAGGGAGGATCACTTAAGCAGAGGAGTTTGAGACTAGCATGGGAAACACAGTGGGTTCCCATCTCTACAAAAAGTTTAAAAATTAGCCGAGCAAGGCAGCACAGGTCTGTAGTCCCAGCTACTCAGGAGCTGAGAGCTGAGCCCAGGAGGCTGAGGTTGCAGTGAGCCATGTTCACACCACTGTACTCTGCTCTGGGTGACAGAGTGAGACCCTGTCTCAAAAAAAGAAAAAGAAAAAGAAAAAAAAGCCAGGTGCAGTGACTCACTCCTATAATCCCAGGACATTGGGAGACTGAGGCAGGTGGACTGCTTGAGCTCAGAAGTTCAAGACCAGCCTGGGCAACAAAGCGAAACCCTGTCTCTACCAAAAATACAAAAATTAGCCATATGTGGTGATAGGCACTTACAGTCCCAGCTGCTAAGGAGGCTGAGGTGGAAAGATCGCCTGAGCCTGTGAGGTTGAGGCTTCGGAGAGCTGTGATTGTGCCACTGCAATCCAGTCTGAGTGCCAAGAGGCTCTGTTACCCCCACAAGAAAAATAAATAAAAACAATAGGCTGAGTGCAGTGGCTCATGCCTGTAATCCCAGCACTTTGGGAGGCTGAAGTGAGAGGATCATCTGGGGTCAGGAGTTCGAGACCAGCCTGGCCAATATGGTAAAACCACATCTCTACTAAAAATACAAAAAAATTGGCTGAGCATGGTGGCATGTGCCTGTAATCCCAGCTACCCAGGAGGCTGAGGCAGGAGAATTGCTTGAACCCAGAAGGCGGAGGTTGCAGTGAGCCAAGACTATGCCACTGCACTCCAGCCTGGGCAACAGGGCAAGATTCCATCTCAAAAAATAATAATAATTGATAAAAATAATAAAATAAACTTTAAATTTAGCAGAAACACTTCACAAGTTCACAGTTACACACTGGACAGATCAGAACTCACAACGATAATGCTATAATCACAAGTGAGTAAGTCTGGAAAAATCAGTAATATCACAGAATTTTCTATTCTTGGTTTAAAAAAAAAAACCTAAATATCTTCTAGCTTAAAAGTTTGCCATTTATTTTAAAACAAAATTATTCTTTTGATATATTTTTTCTCCATATTTTTGGAATGAAAAGTAAAGGTAGTATATAAGATCTGAGAGCCAACGGAACACAAATACAGTAATACATTTGAGTCAACATTAAAATAGTTTTTGCTGGAAACTTTTTTGAAGGAACCCGTAAGCTACCTCTGGCTTGTTTACGAAAGGTACAATACTCAACATTTAAACTATTGAGGCTCAAATTTCATACTGGTAGCCAGTCATCATTTTATTAACTGTAATAATTTTGAAATGATTGCCACGTTTGTTAAATCAAAACATCCTCTTTTCAGTACCTGCATCCATAAGAGATTAGTCATAATATCCTTTCTTTCAATCATTTACCTATTCATTACACAGTTGAAATATTGATTCATTCTCTTGTATGCTAGGCAATGAGGTATATATGAAGAATCTGAGAACAAAACAGTCTGTCCTCGAGAGTATAGGTTTAATAAAAGGCAATTAGAATAGAATAAAAGAGCTTCAACAAAAATATAATCCATGATACTATGGGATCTGAAAGATGGGCATTCAAATCTAACAGAGCTTAAAGGAAAAAGCAAAATTAAAGGGAAAAAAAGCAAAAATAAGAAAGATGGGCATCAATCCTTCCAAGTCTTAGAATCAATACCACCAAAGGAAGTGTGTTTCTTGTTTATTTTTTTTGGTGGGAAGGGGCAGGGTCTCACACTATACTGCCCAGCTGGTCTCAAACATCTGCCAGACTTGACCTCCTAAAGTGCTGTGATCATGCATGGAAGTGATATTCCAGTTGATTATGAAGGGTTGAAAAAAGGTAACCAATGGGGAGGTGGGGGTGATGGTACATTTCAGTTACAGAAACCGGCATGTTCAAATGCCAGGAAGTGCCAGAGAACATAAACCTGATATTCACAAGTAATGTGGTTCTGCTGAGAGGGAGTATGGTAAGTCTCCCGCAGTCATGGAAAGAGACTCTCTTAGAATAACAATTCCTTTAAAACAAGAAGGTGTTATGCATATTTGAATGTATTTGGCATTCAATAAGTGTTTGTTAGGAAAACAAAATTCCATTCATTTTTAATTTTCTCATGTTTTCTGGTAAAAGACAAACACTCATCTTCAAAATTTTATCAGCTGGGAGAGAAGTGGTACAAAAAACTGACTGAGATCATCAATTTCACGTTTTCCCTAACATCCATCTTTAAATAATCCCTTTTTGCCATGCTGTGCTCAAGATGCTTTGCTTTTCAACACTTTAAAAAAAACTTAGGTTGGCTGGCACAGTGGCTCATGCCTTTAATCCAAGCACTTCAGAAGGCTGAGGCAGGTGAATTGTTTGAGCTCAAGAATTCGAGACCAGCCTGGGCAACATGGTGAAACCCCATCTCTATCAAAAGTACAAAAATCAGTCTTATAACTTGGTCTCAAAAAAAAAAAAAAAAAAAAAAAAAAATATATATATATGTATATAAAAATTTAAAAAACATCTTTGGTTCTGATTCTAGTAAATAAAGTAATTGTGCATTCAACTTTCAAATAATGTCCATCAACCAAGTTATCAAGCACACATGCTCTCAGCAAGAAATATGCCGTTTGTAGGGAAGATGTATCCCAGACGAAATTACTAAATATTTAAAATTATGAGTCTAACCTAATATGGGTTAATTCTAATTCAGAAAAATAAAAATTCCTTGAGGACAACAAGAGTCATATTTATCTCTGTATTCTCCAAACCTGGTATATTATGTATCACATATTAGTTGAACTCCAAGAAAATGTACGATGTTTTAAGATAATTTTTTCTAAATTACTTGTTGCCAACATTTGCAACCTACTTTGTTGAAATCACCAACATTTTCCAGACTTTCCTTTTAGGTTTTAGCTTTTTGGCAATTATTTTATTTTAACAACAATGAAATTAAATACTATATAGAAGTTTTAAATCTTCTAATATATTTTAGTGACTTAGAGAATAAGAAAATATCTCGTGATTTACACTGAAAAAATAGTAACTGGGTAATTACCATCCAGAAATTTGTCTTCATTATTACTTTGGTCATTCTGTAGAGCTTAAGCAAACTGTATTAACTTAATAAAAACAAGAAAATATTTGTAAAATACATGATCTATCTATCTATACACCTCTCAGATTTTACTAATATCAGTAAAATGATATGCTACTTTAACACAACTATAGGCTGAACAAAGTGGCTCAAGTCTGAGGAAGGAGGATCACGTGAGGGCAGAAGTTGTAGACAAGCTTGGGCAACACAGCAAGATCCATTCTCTAAAACACATTTTTTTAAATTAGCCAGATGTGGCCAGGCATGGTGGCTCACAGCCTAATCCCAGCACTTTGGGAGGCTGAGGTGGGCAGATCACCGGAGTAAGAGTTCGAAACCATTCTGGACAACATGGTGAAACCCCATCTCTACTAAAAATATGAAAATGAGCAGGGCGTGGTGGCAGGCACCTGTAATCCCAGCAACTCTGGAGGCTGAGGCAGGAGAATCACTTGAACCTGGGAGGTGGGGGTTGCAGTGAGCCAAGATTGGGTTGCTGCACCACAGCCTAGGTGACAGAGCAAGACTCTGTCTCGGGGGGAAAAAAAATAGCCAGATGTGACGGTGTGAGCCTATAGTCCCAGCTACTCAGGAGGAAGAGGCCAAAGGATATTTTTAGCCCAGAAGTTCAAGACTGTAGTGAGCTAAGATCATGCCACTGCACTCCAGCCTAGACAACAGAGCAACATGCTCTCTTTAAAAAAAAAAAAAAAAAAAAAAAAAAGGCCAAATGCAGTGGCTCACGCCTGTAAACCCAGCACTTTGGGTGGCCAAGGCAGGTGGATCACTTGAGGTCAGGAGTTCGAGACCAGCCTGACCAACATAGTGAAACCCTGTCTCAATTAAAAAAAAAAAAAAAAAGAATTTAACTAAGATCTTTAATTTGCCAGCACTGTCACTCTTGCATGTTATACTCCTTATACATCAGTTAATTTTCCCTTTACAGTTTCTTAGACCTAAGTCTCTCCCTACTACTTACGAAGTCAAAAATCAAAAACATTTAAAGATCTGCTCCCTCTCCGGGAGCTATATCTTACAAGTCTACTTCCTTCCTGGGTGCGGCAAATATCTAATAAAGCTAGGCTGAGCTGCAATTAGATAAATCAGTCATGATCATCTAGTACAACTTAAGACTAAACATTTCTATGGTTAAATTAATCTATCCTCCATTTTCAATGAAAAATGAGAATTTTATTATTTGTAAACTTTTATTCTAGATTCGGGAGTGGGGTACATGTGCAGGTTTGTAACATAGGTAAATTTGTGTCATGGGGGTTTGGTGTACAGATTATTTTGTTACTCAGGTAACAAAATAGTATCTGATAGGTATTTTTTCTGATCCTCTCCCTCCTTCTACCCTCCACCTTCAAGTAGGCCCCCATGTCTGTTGTTCCCCTCTTTGTGTCCCTGTGTTCTTGTTATTTAGCTCCCACTTATAAGTGAGAACATGTGGTATTTGGTTTTCTGTTCTCGCGTTAGTTTGCTAAAGGTAATGGTCTCCAGCCCCAACCATGTTGCTGCAAAGAACATTATCTCAATCTTTTTCTCATGGCTGCAGTGTTCCAAGGTGCATATGTGCCACATTTTCTTTATCCAGCCTGCCACTGATGGGCATTTAGGTTGATTCTGTGATTTTGCTATTATGCAATAGTGCTGCTATGAACATACATATATGTGTTGTCTTATGGTAGCACAATTTATAATCCTTAGGGTATATGTCCAACAATGGGATTGCTGGGTTGAATGGTAATTCTGTTTTTACTTCTGAGGAATTGACACAATGCTTTTTCCACAATAGCTGAACTAATTTACACCTCCACTAGCAGTGTGTAACCTTACCAGCATGTTATTTTAATAGCCACAGAATTTTACAGTTAATTTAAAAAAAAAACTTAATAAAATCTTACTGTGACAAATACTTCTAAAATTATATTTCTTAGCTGCCATTAAGAAAATATGCACAGATAGGGCTGGGTGCAGTGGTTCACGCCCATAATCCCAGCACTTTGGAAGGCCAAGGCAGAAGAACTGCATGAGCCCAGTTATTTGAGACCAGCCTGGACAACACAGTCAAACTCTACCAAAAAAAAAATGCAAAAATTTGAAGACTGTCTGAAAAAAAGAAGGTGCATTATGACTTATAAATGCTAAATATATTCATAATTCTCACACATATACCAGTAACTTACGAGAAGTTCCCCATGCAGTCTCTCTCCATTCATCATCCCCAAGAAATATGCTTTTTTGTCCATCTTTTGTTGAATCATCAGGTTCCCAAAACTTTTTGGTAGGCAAAAGCTATTTGGAGGAATAATTACAGTTAAATTTTATTCTAATTACAAAGAATTAATATATAAGAAGTCTCAAACATATCACTGATAAGTATACATTAGTTTTCAATGCTAATGAAAATTCAGAATGATCTATTTTCTAAGTTGTTTTATTAACAGTAAATTAACTCCCCACTTACTTTTGTATATTGGTTCTATAATTCTAGACCTTAAAAAAACAAAAAATCAAAAACTACTTCTGACTTTACTTTTCAAACATTTTTATTACAATGTTATTTAGATGTATGTGTTTGTGTGTGTGTGACATAGTAAACCATTAACAAAGGCAAAACTTGAGAAAATGCATGGTGTGTAGAATAGGATGCGAGATGAAACAGATGTAGGAAAGTCAAAAGTTGATGCTGGCAAAGCTAACAGATGCTGGCAGATCAGATTATGAGAAGCCTTGAAAGCAGATGTCCTACTAAAGCAACAAGGAAAAGAGAAAAGTTAGCAAAGGTGACACTATGTATTATAAAAAACTCAAGTTGCAAGTTGTAAGAAAAACAAATAGAAAGGGCAAGGAGATCAATTTAGGCAAATTACAATAAGAGGGCCAAGAGAGCAAGAACTAAAAGAGGGTACTGGCAGAGAGAGCTGAGAAAATAAAATGGATCTGAGAGGCACCTTGGAGTCCAAAGGATCTGAATACAAATGGTGGGGAGAGTGAGTAGAAAGAATAAAACTTAAACAGGTAGAAAGGTAACTGGTAGGGCCTGGCCCAGTGGCTCACAACTGTAATCCCAGTACTTTGGGAGGCCGAGGTGGGCGGATCATGAGGTCAAGAGAATCGAGACCATTCTAGCCAACATGGTGAAACCCTGTCTCTACTAAAAATACAAAAATTAGCTGGGTGTGGTGGGCTGTGCCTGTAGTCCCAGCTACTTGGGAAGCTGAGGCAGGAGAATCACTCTAACCTGCCGTGAGCCGAGATCACGCCACTGCACTCCAGCCTGGAGAGACTCCAACTCAAAACAAACAAACAAACAAACAAACAAAAAAACGTAAATGATAGTGCTATTGACCAAAATAGGAAAACAACGACAAATCAGGATGAGCAGCTTTGAAAGGAAGGGAAAAAATTCAATTTGGGCATGTTCCTGAATTACAGATCTTTTCCTAAACTAAATATTTTAATTAAAAAACAAAACAAAAGAAAACTATTTTTTTTTTAAGTTTTTAAATGCTAGGATGGCCCTGGGCTGAAAATGATCTGTATTTATAAAGAGCAGACATGTTAAACAATAATCTGCTCTAACAAAGATCCCAGTAAGTAAACTATAACCTCTCTTCCTAGTTTAAAAATCTTACCATTAAAGATTCATGTAAATATTCAACCAAAATATAAATCTAATATTAATACTAAAGCATACTTGATATATTTAAATAATTGAACATTCATAGTTAAAACCCAAGTTAATCCCTTAAAAATACTGCATAAATAAGCCATTCCAAGCAGATGAAAATAATTCCTTGAAGAATAAAGCAATGCTTTTATCCCATACTTCATGAACAAAAGGTCTCATTATCAAAAGAATAACAAGTAATCTAAAATAAAGTTGTAACAACTAATAAAAGATTTATCACAGACAAAGAAGTGGCTAAAACAGACTAATCTTATGAGGTAGCAAAAGTAACAGCATCCCTTTGAGACTATTCCAAAGTCTTTTGGGATTAAAGTTCTGGGATTACCTTCACAGATTACTGCTTTAAAACACAAATTGCATATCTGGTCGGAGCAGGGAGGAAGTCTGTAAACCACTCACCAAGTGTGTCTACTTTGACCAAGCATTATACTATGAGTATCTTCATTTTCAAACATTTAGAAGTTTTCACACACAGAAAAAGTTAATAGTTGAAATTTAACATTCTACCAAAGGCCTTCACTGATATTCTAAAAACTATTTGCTCTGACATTTTAGATACTGATTCAAATACTTTTAGGAGACCTACTAGCCGGTGACTAAGAATAGGTTAAAATGAACTAAATGTAGGACAAGGTAACAATTCAGGATAGAACAGTTAAAGAAGGGGAGAAAAAAGGTTAAACAATGCATTGATTAGAACAGTAATAAAAACAGAAGATTTGCCCCTGGAGAGTCTTTTACTGTAGTAGAAATAGCAACCATACATTACAGAAAACAAAATTAAGAAACTGTTAAGATCTGTAAAATACATTATCCAATACCACTTCATGTTAGTTCCTTACTTCACAAACTCTAAAGGAACGTCAGGCAACTCAGTGTTTCTCATCAATCTGCTCTTCTATCCTAACTCCAGTATGTTTGAGTGAATATACAGTGTCTTTTCCTTCAAAAGTATTTATGGCTTGCCCTCTCCATTTCCAAAGGAATCAATCAGCACTGAGGCACACTGCATCAAAATAAAGAAAGAAAACTCCCACTCTGGCATTTACTTCTATACTTCAGATTTTTAAAACTGTTATGTAAAATCCCTAAACCAAATAAACATAATCCAAAGGCTTAAAATGATTTAAAAGCTAAATTATGTTTTAAATTAAGGTATTTATGTAATTTATAATCCAAACTGAAATATTTTTGTGAAAAGAGATGTTATTAATAATTATGCCATGACAAGATATAGATCTGAACTGTCCTGGGCAAATCAGAATGTAAACTCCCTCTACTTAACAATGGAAGTTCAAAAGAGGTAACAACAGATCCTCAAAACTATGTTGTAGCAGGGAGCAGGGACTCACCACTGTGGGAGGTGAGAGGATAGCTTGAGCCCAGGAGCTAGAGAACAGCCTGGCCAACATTGTGAGACCCTCTTTTTTTAAATAAAATAATTTTAAAAAATAAATAATATAAAATAAATTAGCCGGGTGTGGTGGCGTGCACCTGTAGTCCCAGCTACTTAGGAGGGTGAGATGGGAGGACAGAATGAGCCTGGGAGGTCAAGGCTGCAGTGAGCTATAATCAGCTGAGGCAGGCAGACTGCTTGAGCTCAGAAGTTTGAGACCAGCCTGGGTAACATGGCGAAACCCCATCTCCACTGAAAAATACAAAAATTAGCCAGGCGTGGTGGCATGCACCTGTAGTCCCAGCTACTGGGGAGGCTGATGCGGGAGGATTGCTTGAGGCCAGGGGACAGAGGTTGCAGTAAGTCAAGACAGTGCCACTGCACTCCAGCTTGGGCCAGAGAGCAAGATCCTGTCTCCAAAAACAAAACAACAACAACAAATGAAACATCCTAAGTCGCATAGAGAACAAAACAAGGTAACTCCACAGAACAGAAAAATGGTGCTTTTCCAAACTTTAATTTTTTCTGTTAATGAAAGATATTAATACTTTTTATTTTCTCAACTCATACTACTTTCCCAAATCTCCATTCCTAATATCCCTTGGTATCAGCAGCAAACATTACTCAACGTTGTCACTTCCAACGGGAAGCAGTACTGCAAACAGTCAAGACTGCCCTGAGTTCAAACTGCTCTTTAAGCACTATTATGCGGCTTTGGACTAGTTTTAATTAACTTTTTCTGAGCTTCAGTTTCCTCACCTGTAAACTGCTTAGCATGGTATCTAGTACACAGCAGACACATAAATATTAGGTACCAACAGTATGAATCCTTTAATGTTATCGAACATGACTTAACTTACTGACCCACAACATTCAACTGATTACTTCAAAGATTATATTATTCACTATACTGATTTTGTCTACAGCTGTTTGACTTCTTTTCTCTTGAGACAGTTTGACTATCCTAGGGGAGGGATGAAAGCCCACTATTTAGGAAGAACAGCTGCCTACTATAGTCACATTTTGCGTAAAAAAAACTGACCAAGGTTACATATGCAGCTGGTAAATGTTAAACAATGGGATTTGAACCCACATTACTTAATTCTAAGGCCCTTCTCTTTACACTTAACTACCATAAAAGGTAGCTCTTTTCAATCATATTTTAATTGATCATGATTTCTGAAAATTACCATTATTATTTTCTAGAGATACGGCCTAGAAAAAAAATCCAGTATTAGATCACCACTGGGAATAAGGAAAAAATAAAAATGCTTAAAATATTATCATGATAGGTCGGGTGTGGGGGCTCACACCTGTAATCCCAGCACTTTTGGAGGCCGAGGAGGGTGGATCACTCAAGGTTAGCAGTTCAAAACCAGCCTGGCCAACATAGTGAAACCCCTGTCTCTACTAAAAATAAAAAATTTTCTGGGAATGGTGGCGTGCAATCTCAGTTACTTGGGAGGCTGAGGCAGGAGAATCACTTGAACCTGGGAGGCGGAGGTTGCAGTGAGCACGCCACTGCACTCCAGCTTAGGTGACAAGAACAAAACTCCGTCTCAAAAAAAAAAATTATCATGATATTCTTCCTATTACAGTGAGCAGAGTTTAAGATAGAATTGTTAAGATAGAGATTACGTAGACAAACTACGATCAGCTATTGAAACAGTATTCGAAATGGCCGGTTTCCATTCATTATCCCTAAGAGCTCAGGTTAAAGCAAGAGCACTTGAGAGATGTATGTGACTCATACAAAAGGCTGTTACTATTTTTAAAGTCAGTAAGTCATACTCAAGGTCATAATACTAGTGAGAGATCTAGGAGAAAACACAAGTCCCCTTACTCTCCTACCTAGTAAGTCTTCCATTTTACCGCACTACATAGAATCTTAGTACACAGTTTCCTTAATGCTTTCTTTATATATTATGGTGTTGGAAAGACAGGAGAAAGCACTGTTTATCATACTAAGCTATAAAGATATTCTCAAAATAAAATACATTAATTCAGTGATTTAAAGTTAGACTGAATTTTTTGAACAATTTCAGACAGGACCCTCTTTCTTATTTAAAAAATAAACAGAAACCCAGCTATATGTGCCCCAACAACCTAGAGAAGTTAAAAGGTATGAGCCTGCGCAGTGTGCCTGACTTAACACTACGCTAATGAAGCAGAGTTCAATCTCCTATGGATAGTTTTACTCTTTTTAAGCCACATGACATATGCAAATCAGTAGGTCTTTCGACAGAAACATGCTATCAGGGTAAAAACAGAGAGGGCAAGTTTATGATTAGATGAATACAAATCTGTTCTTATTTCTGGATGCCTTCTGATGAGGACTCAGTAAAGACATCATGATCTACGAAACACTGTAAATTTGAAATCAGCTCTAAATGTAAACACAACACTTTGTACATTAGAGATTTACAACACTTAAGACACAGTAAGCAAAAACTATTTTTAAAGAAAGTCAAGACGAGGGCAATCTATTTAAAGAGTTTTGCATTAAAAAAAAAAAGCATTTTTAGAAAACCCAAAAGCCAGAAACTGAAGGCTGCTTTTAATTTATTCTAATGAATGAATTATGGGTATAACAAAAACAAAAAAACCTCACCTGTCAGGAAAGGAGGAGAAGACTGGTGAGAGAGAGACAGGCAAAGAAGGAAATCCAGAAGGTTCCCTGCTGTCTGTGAGATGAGGAAAGATAGAAAGGCTTGTGGGAGAGAGAACCCAGAGACAGAAATCTCAGTAGGTTTCTTAGCTATCTCTTTGAGGTGACAGTATTAGTGTTTAAACTGTTAAGAAATAAAACCAATGAAAACATCTTATTTTAAAATATATTTTTACTAGATAAAGGTCACAGATATACTGACGTGCTGCTATCCACCAGGTAGCAGGCAGTCTAAACCCTCATCACTTTTACTCTGCATGTCTGACATGTCCAATAACAAAGTCTGGATTTAAGCTTTTTTCTCTTAACATACCATTCAACCCAGCTACTCTTTTCCAAAACCCTCAGATACCCTTCCTCCATCCCCCAAATAACTAAACTCTTTCAACCAGTTTCTGATCATGACTTCTGATGTGCAAAGATACCTTTAGAATTATTAAATATTATTTAGAAAGGGTGAAAAAAAAACACCAATTTGAAAACATATATACAATATACATCTAAGAAGTGATACAGGGAGTCTAAAATTAATGTAGGGGTATGACTTTACTTGTTCTTAAAGAATTATCAGCAAGTTCAAATTTGTCACAGACAAGAAGGTTGAAGCACTGTTCAACACTGCTTTTAAGATATATGATTCTGCTTCCTAAAGACCAAAGAAAACTAGTGGCCAGGAAAGAACAAACGGCCTTTTCATCTGCCTGTTTGCCAATAGCATAAATAATGCCTAACCAGATATTGCACTACAGTGAAGCTACAGATTTTGTTTAACAAAAAAAAAAAAAAAATTCAATTTCTTTCATTTTTCTTAGGGCCGAGAATTTTACCTTACGCACTGGACTAACAAGTTTATTTTGGCAATACTTAAGCACCTTAACTCACCCTTAAATCAGTCCTCTGAAAATGACAAACTCTTTGGAAAACGCTGTTCTGAAGAAGGGGAGGGTTAGCTAGCTGCAAGGTGCCCTCTTGTGGCCCAAAGGAGAGACTTGGACTCTTTTCTGCATCTGAAGAGCACAGCATTGGATGGAGTGAGTCTCATGAAGGTATCTATTCTACCAAAGTAAAATAATCTCCAGGAGCAAGCAGTTAATTACACATCTTAGGTCTGTTCACTATTATCTTCTATTAACAAACTCTATGTTAGTAGTACAGAACATGACAAAATATAGATGTCACCAAAAGAGTTTCCATAATCAGTTCTCTAAGTATTCATTAGCTATACGAAAACCTAAGTATCTGATGCCTTAAAATACATAATGATGAGATTTACTTTGGTATCCCAAAGAAAATCATAGATTAACAAGAATGATAAAATCCATTAAGAAATGTAAAGTATCTACTATGCTAGGCATTCAAAGCTAATAATTTACAGGGGAGACAAGTGCAAAACAAACTGTAACCAGCAATATAATAAAAGTCTGTATGAAGAACTAGAAGTCAGATGAAGTGCTTAATCTAAGGCAGATAGCAACTAGACAATAGATACATCTCAGTAAAGTCTTTAGAAGATCAGAAGTTTGTTAAGCAAACAGTTTTGGGTGAACAAGAGATTTTTGGAAGGGCGAATAGCAAACAAGTATGGCTAGAGCAAACACAGCATACATATATAAAACAGCAGAACAAGCCTAAAGTGTTTTTTTTCTGATCAAAGCTAATTATAGTTCATTACCAAAATGTAAGAAATTATCTCACCAAGTCAATCAAATCACCTGGACACAAATAATCACATTAAAAATTACTAAAAGCTTTTTTTTTTTTTTGAGTCAAAAATCTAACAGAATTGTACAATCTGAAAGTGAAACCCCTCCATATAGTTTGGAAGATATGACCACTATTTCCAGGAAGGTTAATGGTTAAAAAAATAACTTCCAATGGCTCAAAATAAAATGAGATATGTCTTAGTATCTGTAAACATTTACCTCTCCCATTCCCCGAGATTCTAATGCAAGAGCTTGAAAATCATGATTCATTTCATCCACAGATCAAACCTGTTGAATAACAAAAACAAAAATTAGTACAAAGAAATGTTTAAACAGATTTCTTCAACTACTTTAATATTATATTGCTACTATGGCTAATATTAGCATAGTCAGAGATATGGAAGCACTGATTTCTCTATGAAGGCAGGTTTTCCCACACAGAGTTCATGATAGCAATCTACCTTAAAATCTGTGGAAAAATGTGAGGTCAAGGGTTCTTGAATTATTCTGTGTGCCAATGACTATGTGAAGGTAATGAAAAACAATAAAGCCCAAAAAATGGAGAATAGTCTACACTTTAAAGAAAGGACTAGCAAAGAGAAAGGTTTTTTGTTTTGTTTTGTTTTGTTTTTAAAACGGCATTTCTGCCTGAGGGAAGGCCTGAATGTGGAACAGGGTCCTTAAATTCCTTTAAGAACTGAGCCTTAATGGCCTGAAGAACCAACAGATAGAGTCTGGAGCAACCAGAGCTGCTGGAAAGTAAGAAGGGGAATCCCAGAAAGGACACACCATGTCCTGTGTCTGAATTACACTGGGATTTTTAGATGACCCCTAAACTGCACATATGTGGGACAGACACCAAGGAGCTCAATTAAGGCTAAAAGAATTGAGCAGAAATTTCTGCTGCTGACCACCACAAAAGTCACAGAAATTTGGAGGCTGAGTCCCAACAAAACCCAACATTAGGCTAGGTGCAGTGGCTTACACTTATGATCCCAGCACTTTGGGAGGCTGAGGTGGACGATCACTTGAGGTCAGGAGTTTGACACCAGCCTTGCCAACATGGTGAAACCCTGTATCTACTAAATACACAAAAATTAGCTGAGCATGGTGGCAGGCGCCTGTAATACCAGCTACTCAGGAGGCTGAAGCAGAAGAATGGCTTTAATCCGGGAGGCGGAGGCTGCAGAGTCCTAGCTACTCTGGAAGCAGGAGAATAGCTTGAACCTGGGAAGCAGAGGTTACAGTGAGCCGAAATTGCGCCATTGCACTCCAGCCTGGGTGTCACAGAGAGACTCTGTCTCAAACAAACAAACAAAAAACCCAATATTCTCAAAAGAAACAGAAACATAACAGAATCTAGAGCTTCTTCAATACATCAATCACGAAGTCTAGAATATAATCTGTAATTACTAGACAGATGAGAAACAAAAAATGTGACCTAAAGGAAAAAGTCAATGAATAAAGAACCACACTCCAAGATGACGCAGGTTAGAATTTGCAGACAGGAATCCTAAAGCAACTACCGCAACTGTGTTCAAAGATATAAAGAAAAATATGTTCCTAAGGAATGGACAAATAAAAAATTTCAGCAAAGAGAGAGATACTACAAAAGTAACCAATTCTAAAACTGAAAAAAATCTTTTAAAATTTCACTGAATGCACTTAGCAGATTGTAAAACAACAAAAGGGTCAGCGAACCTGAAAACATATCAACGAGATTTCTGATTTGAAAAACAAATAAGAAAAAAGTAGAAAAAAATGAACAGAGCTTCAGTGACCTATAGAATGTCAAAGCCAAATAAAACAGAGATGACTTTCTAAATTGAAAATGTTGTATTTAGGAAGCAAGAATCTACTCTGGGTATGGTGGCTCATACCTATAATCCCAGCACTTTGGGAGGCCGAGGCGGGTGGATTACTTGAGCTCAGGAGTTAAGAGACCAGCCTGAGCAACACGGTGAGATTCTGCTTTTACAAGAAATTTAAAAATTAGCTGGGCACGGTGGTGCATGCCGTGGTCCCAGCTACTTGGGAGGTTGAGGTGGGAATACTGCTTGAGCCCAAGTGGTCAAGGCTACAGTAGTAAGCCATGATTGTGCCACTGTACTCCAGCCTGGGCAAGAAAGCAAGAACTTGCCTCAAAAAAAAAAAAAAAAAAAGATAAGACCTAATGTTCTCCATATGGTCTTACTTGGTCATAGAATGACCAACATGGTAAAACAATGTCTCTACAAAAAACACAAGTTAGCCTGTCATGGTGGTACATGCCTACAGCCACAACTACTTGGGAGGATAAGGTGGGAGGATTACTTGAGCCCAGGAATTCAAGACTGCAATGAGTCATGAGCGTGCCACTGTACCCTAGCCTGGGTAACAGAATAGGAAGGGAAGGGGGGGGAGGGAGTGGGGGAGGGAGGGAAAAGAAAAGAGAAAAGAAAAGAAAGCGAAAGTGAGGGAGGAGGGAAGGGAAGGGAAAGGAAAGGAAGAAAGAGTAAAAGAGAAAGAGAAGGGGGAAGGAAGGAAAATAACATAATTTGGAGCATATATATACTGACTGGATGGTCTTGGGTATGTCTGAAGAACAAAGAGAAGGCTCAAAGTTATTAGAGAAATGTTACAGACTATTTTGACAGACTGGTACTGGAGAAGCTTTTGAGAACTGGCAAGCTCTGACTGGTGAGTGATTGTGGTAGATGAGGCCGGTCTCAGAGTCGTGGTAGGTTGTTTCAGGTGTTACTAGGTAAAACTGGTCTCAGGGTTACAGAGGGCCATTTCTACAGCTGAGCTTGTTGAAAACTTAATTTTTGGATCAGATGTTAAGTGCTGAAGTGCCTTTTTCCTCTGGACCTAGATTTTGATTTAGTTGGGTGTTACAAGAATGACCTAACATGTATAATTTTCACAGGAACAATACCAAAAGGTATAACTTATATGTAACTGGAGTTCGAGGAATGACCAGGATAGTAAAAATACTGAACAATGGCCAGAAATCTCCCCAAATTTGGTGAGAGTCAAATTTACGGATTTAAGACGTTCCATGAACCCCAGAGGAGAGACAAATAAGAAAAAAAAAATCCCACACCTACACTCATCATAAAAACTGAAAATCAAAGATAAAAAAGTCCTCAAGATAACCAGAAGAAAGCAACATATTACATAAAGAGGAACAACGATATATGAATGACTGCTAACTTGGAACCAGAAACAACGGGGCCCAGAACATAAAGGACAAGATTTTGAAGGGCTGAAAGGAGTGTCAATCCACGCTTTTATACCTGCTAAAAATATCATCTTAGAATAAAGGCTGAAAGACTGTAATATTGGTAGAATGTATTTTCAGCCTTTGTCCATTTCCTGGCAAAAAGCTCCTAAAACCCCTGGAATCTCTGGAGTGATGGGTGTTTTCTGTATTATGTATGATAATGAGCTGACTGATTACTGGGGGGTTGGGGGACTGGTTGCCAGGGGAACCATCCTTTTGATTAGAGTTTGAACTTTCAGTTCCCCCTTCCGCTTCCAGAGAGGAACTCAAGACTTAGTTGATCATCGAGGATTTTAAAGCCTACATAATGAGGTGAGGCTTCTGCAAAATTCCAAAAGGTGTTGAGTTCTGGGAGCTTACAGATAGTTGAACTCTTGGAAGTTCCTGGAGAGCATACCTTACCCTAATGTATCTCTTCCATGTGGCTATTCTCAATGGTATCCTTTGTAATATCCTTTATAATAAATGGGTAAATGTAGTAATGTGTTTACCTAAGTTCTGTGAACTATTCTAGCAAATTAATTGACCAAAGAAAGTCAGAGGAACACCTGATTTACAGCCAGTCAGTCAGAAGTCTAGGTGACAACCTACAACTTGTGACTGGTGTCTGAAGTAGGGGGGACAGTCTTATAAATCTAAGCCCTCAATCTGTGGGAGCTGATGCTCTCTCTAGGGAGAGAGAGGACAGAAATGAGTTAAAGGACACCCAGCTGGTATCCACTGGAGAATTTGCTGCAGAACTGACTGCTTGATAAGCATATCCAGCAATACATGTGGGGTTATAGAAGTGTCCTGTGTTTTAACAGTACAGTAGGAGAAACTGTGTTTTTAATCCTATAGCCTTACATTTGGTGTCAGAAGTGGGATTTGCTAACACAGCCCTGGCTCACAGAAACATGGTTTGCTTCAGACAACTTGGGGAGAGAAAAAAAAATGACAAAACATGTGGTTTGGGAACAGAAAGAACGAAAGGATGAGAAACTTTTGATTCCTAGGTGGCCATGTGATTACTCACAGTAAGGAACAAGAACTGTGCTGCTGTTTACAAAAGGTAAAAGTTACCAACAGAACTTAAAGATGGACTTAACTGGATGCATAAGAAAATGCAGACTAATTCTGAGGAGAAATATTCAATCCCTTGGTTACTGTTATCCACAACAGATAAAATTAAGTGCTAGGTCACTTTAATGTAAGACCAACCTCAGATTTCAGTGACTACGTTTTGACCACCAGCCTTAACGCTGTCTTCCCAAGAGAAAAATTATGCAGAGACAACATAAAGTAACTCTAATCTAAGGGCCATGGTTACCAAGAAGGTAGTCAATGTGGGAAAAGGGTAAAGCCAAAAAACTGTTAAAAACCAGTATGAGTAGTAGACATGAATTTTTCTCAAGAGTCAAAGTAAGCACTAGAGCTTTTACCTTTTTGCTTACTTTCAGGTTTTTATCAGTAGTCCACACAGATGAGGTCACATAAGTTAAAGAACCTCTGGATAATTTTGAGAGGTCTCTTAGCTCTTTGGATCCATTCTCACTGTTGGGATAAATCATACCCCTAGTGTAGGTGTCAACATTTTAGGCTTTGCAGGCCATATGATCTCTGTGGCAGCTACTCAACTATGCCTCTGTAGCAGGAAAGCACCTATAGACAATACCAAAATGAATGAGCACAGATATTTCCCAATAAAACTTGATAAACTGTAAAATTTGAGTTTCATGTGGTTTTCGTGTGTTGCAAATTATTCTGTTTAAATTTTTTCCCAACAATTAAAAAATACAAAAACCATTCCCACAGAGGGGCCATACAAAAACAGGTGATGGGTCAGATTTGGCCTACAGGCCACAGTTTACTGACCTCTGCTCTATTTCACTTTCTCTCTTGACTGCTCCCCAAAATGCAAATACACAAAATCCACTTCCAAATATGAGTATCCCGAAAGTTAACCAACAGGGCTTTGCTTTCAACTTTTTCACTTTTACTACTTGATGTGTTTTTTTCAATGAATGGGGGTTTCAGATCACATCTAAATGGAAGTTATTTTATTATCTTTCAATGATCAGAGTAGTTATAGTAAAAAGACTTAAAAAAAAAAAAAAAAACCACCCCGACCAGCATCACTTAAGCTCAGCTTTTCAGTTTAGGGTGTTACTGTTTATTTCAATTATGAGGAAGAGAATGAAGCAGAAATTGGGCAAGACAATGGGAGAGAAATAAGTTTTCCAACTCTTATACAATAATCACCATATAGACTATAATAAAGTTGAAGGGATCAGGAGACAGTTGCCCATATGCCACTAAGTGGGACTCCTAAATTTCTACAGTATGTCAATCTGCTATCTCTTAAATAGCTACAAATGTCATCTGATGGCAGAAGTTGGAATTTGGACATAAATTTAGTGACTTTATCCTGAATGATTAAATCTTAGGGAGAAAAGATCTTTTCTAACAAGCAACAGAACCTACTAGCAACTGGTTATATACTATTTCACTGTTTATTTGAAAAGAAAAAAATGTATTCAGAGCTATGGAACAATGTATTGCTTGGGGTATAAATTCTGTCTTCAATTTTTTTTTTTTGGTCTGCATTATTAAGGCTTAAACCTCCAATATTATTTCCTCTAATAAATAATTAGAACTTACCAACATAGAAAACATATGACAGAAACTTTTCTTTGGCCAAGACCCAGTGCAATCTTATATTTGAATTAAAAAGTCATTTCTGAGGTTAGGACTGCTTCCTAGCAAAATAAAAGAAATGACAGTGTTCTTATTTTGCTCATTCTAAATTTTAACAATATTAGCTAATTTTTCTATGGGCAGATTATTACTAATGATGTGAGAAAAAATAGGTGAAGCACTCAAATAACAACTTGATTTAGCTCTGTGATAGTTTTTCTATTTACTAATGCATAATTCAAAAAGTCAACTGAGCACAGTGCCTCAAAACTATGATCCCAACATATTGTGAGTCTGTGGTGGGAGGATCACTTGAAGCTAGGAATTCAAGACCATCCTTGGCAACACAGGGAGACTTATCTCTATGAAAAATTAAAAAAATTATCCGGGCATTATGGTGCACGCCTGTGGTCTCAGCTATTCAAGTGAGTTGAGAGGATCGCTTGAGCCTGGGAGGTTGAGGCTGCAGTGAGCCATGGTCAGAGTAAGACCCTGTCTCAAAAAAGAAAAAGAAAAAACAAAAAATTGACAAATATCTTGCATAAAGAACCAAGAAAATGCATTAATATAGAATATTTACATCATTAAACGTATATGTTTTGGCTGGGCATGATGGCTCAAGCCTGTAATCTCAGCTCTTTGGGAACCCGATATAGGAAGATGGCTTGAGCCCAGGTGTTCAAGACCAGCCCTGGCAACATAGTGAGATCCTGATATACGGTTTGGATCTGTGTTCCCACCCAAATCTCATGTCAAAATGTAAACCCCAGTGTTGGGGGTGGGGGCTGGTGGAAGGTGACTGGATCATTGGGGTGGAGTTCTCATGAATGGATTATTGCCATCCCTTCAGGGCTATTCTTGTGATAGTTTTTCTAAGATCTGGTTGTTTAAAAGTATGTCCCCCCCTCTCTTCCTCCTGCTCCAGTCACATAAGAGGTGCCTGCTTTCCCTTTACCTTCTGTCATGATTCTAAGTTTCCTGAGGGCTCCCCAGAAGTAGAAGCCACTATGCTTCCTGTACAGCCTGCAGAACCATGAGACAATTAAATCTCTTTTCTTTATAAATTACCCAGTCTCAGGTATTTCTTAATGCACTGTTTCTACAAAAAAAAAATTTTTTTTTAATTAGCCAGGCATGGTGACATGTGCCTGTAGTCCCAGCTACTCAGGAGACTGAGGTGGGAAGACTGCTTGAGCCTTGGAGGTTGAGACTGTACTCCAGTTTGGGTGACAGAGCAAGACTGTCTCAAAAAAAAGTTTTAATTAAAAATATTATATCTTCTTGGATATCTGGTCCAATTTCTTACCATATGTCTACCATTAAAAATAGGGGCATTTGGAGATGCAATAAATGGTACTAAAGCACTCTACCACCACATGGTACTAACCACTCTTTTATAATCTTATCATTATCTTAATGCCACAGTAGAAATTAATGTCTGGGGTCAAAGGGATTAGTGACTGTCTTTGCTATGTAGATGTGAATTCTGATCATAAAATCAATTAGTATCTGGAGAGTGACCAAGTATTTATATGATTTAATATATTAATACACAATACTCATTTTGATATAAGGACAATGAACAAGGCTTTCCCTTAGACTTTTTGTACTGCTGAAGACATTTACCAACACAAAATGACTAATGATTGCAACTTCACATGGGCTCTACTTCTCAAAGTCTGTCATCTACAGCCTGGAGACTGCATCAATTACAAAGACAACAAAATTACACAAAAACCTAGTTGAGTCACAAATAAGTCAATACAGAGTGATTTAAGCTGCTTAGGACATATTCTTCATACTCATCTTCCTTGGACTGTTTTGTTTTGAGACAAGGTCTCTCACTCTATCACCCAGGCTGGAGTACAGTGGTACAATCACAGCTGGCTGCATCCTCTCACTTCAGTCTCCTGGGAGTATCTTGGACTACAGATGCATGTCACCATGCTCGGCTAATTTTTGTATTTCATATAGACAGGGGTCTCCCTATGTCGCCTAGGCTGGTCTCAAACTCCTGGGCTGAAGCAATCCTCCTGCCTCAGCCCCTCAAAGTGTTAGGATTACAATCGTGAGCCACTGCACACAGCTGGATTGATTTTAATGAACATAATCGTTGAACATTAGTGGTATCTATGGCAAACAAGTGCTGAATTCCTAAGGAATACCTTCTTCTGCTCAGCAAATTTAATCACTTTATTGCAAATCTGCCAACAAAATATTTTTGTTTAGCAATGCCTTTTCTCATTCACATGACAAAAGTAAATCTACATCCAAGTTTAGCTACTTATAGGAAACCATTAGCCTTCAAAGATTTAACAAAGTTTCTACTATTCAAACCAACTCTCGGTCATTTCTTATTTTTCTGAGGGCATAAATTGAATTACAGTTTTTAGTGACGATGAAGAAGTCACTTAGCTAGTGGGTCACTCAAGATCTACATGAACAGTTTGTTTTTCAGTCCATATACTTTCATGGGGGAGTTATCTATGCTTGTTTTACTAGCAAGGCAGAAAACTCAGTAACAAAGAATAGTATTATTGACTCAATTATAATAAGGAAAAGTCAAGTTTTATGTTTTGAATGAAATTTGGCATAAAAGTTAGTGTTATTGGCTGGGCACGGGTGGTGGCTCACACCTGTAATCCTAGCACTTTGGGAGGCCGAGGTGGGTGGATCACCTGAGGTCAGGAGTTCAAGACCAGCCTGGCCATCATGGTGAAACCCCAATGTTATTAAAAAAAAGGAAAAAAAAAAGGTAGTGTTATCAACATGCAGACTTACACAAACCAGAAAGCTCCCTGAAAGATCCTATTGCTCAAAGTTCAAATCTTTTAATTAAACATTTCATTTAGACAAATCTACATATATGCAAATATTAGATTTCTGTTCCATTAAAATTCTCTAGAAGGGGAATCACCATATATTTGAGCCCTTACAAAAGTCACTCATATTACAATGGATCCTCTCAACTGACTTATTTGGACAGTCAAAATACTGCTCAAGAAAAACTGCCCTATTTTGAAAAATATACCACTTATAGAAGATCTACACATGAAATAGCCTCAATCTATGCTGGGTTTTGATGCGTTAGGTATTGCCAGAGAGAAGCAGGTCAAATAATTTAGATGGAAATGAAGATGACAAGCTTTAGAAAACTGTTTAGATAACATAAAAAGTGCTTCTTTTTTTTTTTTTTTTTTTGAGATGGGGTCTCACTATTGCTCATGCTGGAGTGCAGTGGCATTGATCATGGCTCACCACAGTCCTGACCTCCTGGGCTCAAGTGATCCTTCTACCTCAGTATCCTAAGAAGCTGGGATTACAAGTGCACACCAGTATGCCCAACTAATTTTTGTATTTTTTTTTTTGTAGAGACGGGGTTTGCCATGTTTCCCAAGCTGGTCTCAAACTCCTGAACTCAAGCGATCTATGCCTTGCCTTGGCCTCCCAAAATGCTAGGATTATAGGTATGAGCAAACGCACCTGGTCTAAAAAGAGGTTCTAAAGCCAACGATGTATTACCAACTGAGCAGTATTTCTTTCCTATTTTTTTTTTTTTTAAAGAGACAGGGTCTTGCTCTGTTGCCCAAACTGTAGCTTTGACCTCCCAGGCTCAAGTGATCCTCCCATCTCAGTCTTCTGAGTAACTGGGACCCCAGGTGCCACCAGGCCTGGCTAATTTTCTTCTTTTAATTTTTTTTTTTTTTTTTTTTTTTGGTACAGATGGGGTCTCACTATGTTGCCCAGGCTGATCTTGAACTCCTGGGCTCAAGTAATCTTCCCACCTCGGCCTAACCAAAGTGCTGGGATTACAGGTATGAGTCACCACACCTGGCCTAGTATTTCTAAATTAACATTATTTTCTGTGATTTAAAATGTGACATCATCCTAATAGTGGAGTAAGACATTATATGACTCATGATGTAATGTAGTATGAAACAGTACCACCACATATGAAGAACTACCTTAAAAAAAACTAAGCTTCAATCTGTCTGTTATAATAAAACTACCAATCTAAATACTGATTGACCAGAAATGTGAAACAAAGAACAAATTCAATAGTTACATAAAAAGTAACTGCCAAACCCAGAAATGAAAAAAGAAAAAAAAATCACTTGATTTCACTAACATATTTATAATACAAAATTTTGAAAGTAGGGGGGAAGCAGATTACATAGACTGTGGTATAAGCAGGCCTAAATGTCAAAAAAAAAAAAAAACTGTCTAAGCTTTGTTTGAATCCTGCTTCTCACAAACCAACTATAAAGACTTCTTTGAGAAAAACCAGGGAAACCCAAATATAGAATGAGTATTAGGTAACAGCAAGGAATTATGTTAGTTATGATACTAGCAAGAGGATTGGGTTTGTTTTTTATAAGTCCTCATCTGTAAGAGAATTTATGCTTGAAATGGCATATCGTTTGGGATTTACTTCGAAATACTCCCAAAAGTAAAATATAGTTATAAATAAGATTTCACACAATGTGGAAAACGGATAAAGTTCACAATACTTACTATTCTATGTGTTTGAAAACTTCATAATAAAGTTTAATAAATGAAAAGGCTAGGTGGTTAGAAAAAAATATAATAAAATACATACAGCAGTCTGACAAAAAGCCGAATGAAGCAAGTGGTATTTAAGCTGGGCCTTGAAGGTTAGTTACACAATTTGGACAAAGATTTTTTAATAATATTTATAAACTGCAGTTTTATAAAGAGGGTTACTCTCCTTGAGGTTAATTCACTTAGGGTCCAAGCCTTCACATGAGCTTAATTTGGTTAATTACTTCCTCAACCATACTTTCGACTAATGTATGAAAAATTTTCCTAAAAACTGATTTCCAAATAAGTTCAAATTTTGGAGACGATTTTTAAATCAGACAACCTTCCCCTAAAGAAATAACAACAAATTTTATTGAGTACTCATTTTATGCCATAGATCATACCAGGCACATTATATATAATTCTCACTACAATCTAGCAAAGTAGATACTGTATCCTTACTTTGCAAATAGGGAAACAAGCTACTAAAATGGTAGAGAATGTAATAGTATCAAAACTCCAAAAGTCCCATGCTCTTTCCCATACCAGCCAAGCATAAGCCAGCACTCAAGGAGGTAATGTTAATTACACCACTCTCTAAAAGAACTCTTTCCCTTGGCCGGAGGTGGTGGCTCATGCCTGTAATTCCAGCACTTTAGGAGGCTGAAGCAGGTGAATCACTTGCGGTCAGGAGTTTGACACCAGCCTGGTCAACATGATGAAACCCCACCTCTACTAAAAATACAAAAATGAGCCAGGTGTGGTGGCGTGTGCCTGTAACCCCAGCTACTCCGGAGGCGGAGGCAAGAGAATCATTGCTTGAATCTGAGAGGTGGAGTTTGCAGTGAGCTGAGATTGCGCCACTGTACTCCCACCTGGGCGACAGAGCAAGACTGCCACCAAAAAAAAAAAAAAAAAAACCCCAAGACAAAAAGAACTCTACATACAGTCTAGTAAAATAAAAAAATAAATAAAAGCATAAAAAACAGAACTCTTACCCTCAATCTTTCTTTTGCTTTCACTATCCCAGATGCCTGGACAACTCTTTATTTACCATTTGTCCCTTCATGTGCAAATCCCGCAAATGTCGCAAAGTTTGGCTCAAATACCGCTTTCCCTAAAACTGACCCCAAACAATCTTTCTCTTAATTCCCACAGAATTTAATTGGTAAGTTTCAGTATTACTAATACACCTTGCCCATTAAATTTTAAAACTTCTGTAAATCCTAACTAGGAAAGAAAAAAATCCCACACAATCTCATCAATTGTTCTGGTTACGCTAGTGTTCCATGAAATGTTAACAGTAGGAATACTAAGGATACAGTAATAGGGAAGGGAAATGAAACAATAAGAATATTACAGATTATTACATGAAAAGGCAAAGTGAAAACTAATCTGTGCTCCTATCACCCTAGTTATGTAAAATCAGGATGCAAGCATAAATGGGCCAGGTCACACTTAACCATTAATAGTGATCACACCTAGGAAAAGGATATGCATGATTTTTACATTACATTTTATAGTTCTTAACTCCTAGAATGTTTTCCACACACTACTTATATCTTTTAAAATATTTAAAATATATACATGATAAAATCACAGCATATTTATATAGTTCTTATAGTCATGTTAACTTGGAAACCAATGGCTTTATATACGGTAGAACTCATATATTTAATAAATTAGTTAATAACATGCCACATCTAGGCACTAAAAATAAGTGATCTCTATAGCTTATTTCAAAAAAATATATGTTTACTACAATGTATGTGCAAGACTAGGTTTTTCCTAAAATATACTTACATGCAGGATATGTATCATGACTTGCAAAGAAATTACAGTTGGGCAAGGTGGTACATGTCTGTATAATCCCAGCTACTAAGGAGACTGGGGTGAGAAGAATCACTTGAGGCCAGGAGTTGGAAAATGATCAGGGTTAACCCATCACACACAAAAAAAAAGTATAAAAAAAAATCTAAACTAAACATCACTTAAAAGAAAAATATTTTCAGTCTTATTTGTAAGCTTCCAATTGTTTTAGAGGCAATACAAAAGAATCTACATGTATACTCACTCAATACCTACTACAGTAAATATCTCTAGCCTTACTTTTACACCACCAGGTTTTAAAAAAGCAAAGCCCAGTTTGTAGATCTAAATATTCTCTTACCATCTGATTTAAAAGAAAAGCAGGCAGGGCATGGTGGCTCATGCCTGTAATCCCAGCACTTTGGTTTGGGAGGCCAAGGCCGGCGGATCACCTGAGGTCAGGAGTTCAAGACCAGCCCAGCTAACAAACTGAAATCCTGTCTCTACTAAAAATATAAAAATTAGCCAGGTGTGGGGGCACACACCTGTAATGCCTCTCGGGAGGCTGAAGCAGGAGAATCGCCTGGACCTGGAAGGCAGAGGTTACAGTGAGCCAAGATCGTGTCACTGTACTCTGGACAATAAGAGCAAAACTCCATCTCAAAAATAGTAAATAAGAGAAAAACACAGGATAAATATTTACAAATGCAATTTCATCTAAGTTAGTTCTATCCTACTCTTTTGATAAATTCCTCAGTGTAAAAAAAAAAAACAGTCAACTAAATCATACATTTAATTTAAAATCAATATATTTGACAGTATGCTGTGATAAACGTGATTTATATGCTGCTAGCTTGCAAAGTATTTTAGTACTGTCCTTTGCTTTGCAATGTATTCGTTAACAGGTTAGGGACGGAAGAAGTGAACCAGTTAAAAAAAAAAATCTGTCATTACTCCTATCACCCAAAACCATCATTGATTTGAAATCAGAAAATACCAATGGAGGTGAAAATATGCCAGTTTCACTCCAACAGCAATGAAAGGAAGGATTAATCACAAAAGAAAGCTAACTCTTTGGTGCCAAAGTTTAACTACCTGGGGTAAAACACACAACAGTAAGATCAGGGATGGATCAGAGTTCTATCTTTCTTAGTACATATATGGTGAGGACCCGATAACTATTCCCAGAAGACTAAATGCACTAACAGACATAGTTTGGAACTCTTCATGTACCCCTCAAGGATAGGAGCACCCCAATTTTGAGATCACTGGTTCTCAAACATTTACAACACATATCACAGACCACGTAGGAGGATTTCGTAAACTACAGTTGCTCGGGTCCCACGTACTGAAGGCTGGCGTGAATTAGTATGGGCAACAAGACAGGCAGATTTTTATTAGTATTTTTTAAGCTCTCCAGGTGATGCTTCCCCTGTGTAGGTATGTTGAAACACTAATACATCACCATACAGCTAAGGAATATATTCACAAACACCCTAGAGGTTTCCCAACTAAAAAATTTTGTTAGTATCAATCTTCATGGTGTAACAGAAATCAGAATCAAAAGACCTAGAATATAGTTCCAGGTTGCCAACTAGCTAAACAAACTCGATTGTATTTGTCCATTTGCAAATGGAAACAATAATGCCTCCCTCATAGGGCTATTGCAAAGATTAAGTGAGGTAATACATGAAATTGAAATGTAAGTGCTTTCTAGAATATTAATGACACAACAAACTGAACTTTTTGTTTGTTTAAAAATCAGTATGAAATTCTTTGGATTGAGCCCAGTGCCTCACGCCTGTAATCCCAATACTCTGGCAGGCCAAGGCAGGGGGCTTACTTGAGTCCAGGAGTTCAAGACCAGTCTGGGCAACATAGTGGGAGCCACAGCTCTTACCTGCGCCCCTCTCCCCCCACCAAAAAAAAAAAAAAAACAAACAAACTTTGACCCAGAAGTTTCTCTTCTGGAAATTTACCTTGAACGAACAGCACCAACACAAAAGAATTAACTATATAAAGATATTTATTTACTGCAGGACCACTTATATGGTGGTACAAAATTAAAAAATGAATAAGCTAAAATCAACATCAGAAAAAAGTTAAAACAACAAGCCATTACAAAAATTACAGGTAATTAAAGTCATATGTAAAATGTCCATGATATTAAGTAAAAATATCAAGTTGTCTAAGGTGTATCATACAATCCCATTTTTGTTCAAAAAAAGGAGGGGGGCAATGTATGACTATGTATGTTTGTGTGAAGAATGGAAAAATAAACACCTCACTCAATTCTAGTGAAGGAGGAGGTACTGCTTGCTTTATGTTTGTATTTCTCCATGTTCTAAGAGTCACTGAAGTTAGCAAAATAAATTTTTTAATGTTTTATATAAATATAGCTTAACTGCATTACAGTTTGGAAACTATCAAAGTACAAAAGTTATGGTGTTACTTTTTGTGCCTATTAGTACTAGGCTGAAAGTCCAACAAATGAAAACTTGTCTCACATGGCTATCCTAGTAATTTTCAATTGTTACACACTATCAATTAGAATTAATAGTTCACCAAGGAAAAACAACTTAAGAAATGTTAACTAGAGGCCAGGCCTGGTGGCTCACATCTGTAATCTCAGCACTTTTGGAGGCCAAAGTGGGTAGATAACTTGAGGTCAGGAGTTGGAGACCAGCCTGGCCAACATGGTGAAATGCCACCTCTACTAAAATACAAAAATTAGCTAGGCATGGTGGCAGGCACCTTCCATTCTAGCTACTAGGGAGGCTGAGGCAGGAGAATCGCTTAAACTCAGGAGGCGGTGGCTGCAGTGAGTGCAGATTGCACCACTACACTTCAGCCTGAGCAATAGAGTGAGACTCTGTCAAAAAAAAAAAAAAAAAGAAAGAAAGAAAAAGAAAGAAAAAAAAGAAAAAGAAATATTAACTAAATTGTAACAGAGAACTAAAGGAAGAAATCTGAATGCATGGTCTGACACAACTGGAGAAAAATAACAATTTTAAGAAGCAGTCTTTAATGCAGTTTCTTTAAGTGTGCTCCTTATTCACCAACTCAGTCAACTCAGTGTTCTCAGAAGTAAATGGTCCCTTGTCCAATATATTTCAGATATGCTGCTCAGTGGCACCCACTTGCCCTTTTGCAAGCTCTGAGCACATGTTCAATCTTTCCTTCCTTCTGTTATTGGCTACAAGAAATCCTACAATTAAAACTGTTTAACCTTAACCCAGTATTACTATAACTTTTCTGTAAATGTTAACACAAATATATTTTATGTAGTGTTTCTAGTCATTTCCAAGACAAAGAAAAAGGAATGTGAGGTATGAAACATATTCAATTTTCTCATAAGACTGAGTAAAACAGAGATTTAATTTTTATCTAGGAAAATCCAAATTTATGATGATTAAAAGCTTTAAAACATATTTAGTTTATTATGACTTATGTACAGTCTAAGAAATATATATCAATTGTATAAATCTTTAAAGTAAAAGGAATCACTTAGGTGGTTAGCATGAATTACAATTTTTAAAGTTTCTCAAGTAATCAAGAATAAGCCTTGAATTGGTTAACTTTAAAGTGAGATGAAACGACCAAGCCAATTTCCTAAAGATACACCACCAAACATCTAGGTAGAAATGTATGAAGAGAAACCAAATCTGTGTTAGTTTCAAGTATTAATCATATATACATTTACAGACAGGGTCTTACTCTGTCACCCAGGGTAGAATGCACTGGTGCCATCATAGCCTCCAAACCTGGGCTAGCAATCCTCCTGCCTCAGCCTCTAGGGTTACAGTAGTGCTACACTATGCCCAGCTGTATCATATATTTTTAAAGGGGTCTGTGTTCTCAAAAAAAAAAAAAAATCTTGAGTATAATTCAAATAAAATTTAATTTATCCACTTAAGCAAATTTTTGGAAGACAGTAGACTATCTTACAGAAAATACAAAAAAAAAAAACAAAAAAAATAGCTGGGTGTATTGGTACATGCCTGTGGTCCCAGCTACTCAAGAGGCTGAGGTGGGAGGATCACTAGAGCCAGAGAGGTCAAGGCTACAGTGGGCCATGTTTGCACCACTGCACTACAGCCTGGGTGACAGACACCCTGCCTCAAAAAGGTTTCTAAATAAAAATAACTAAATAATTAAATGAAATAGCAAATAAACTAGTAAGTTTAATGCTAACTAGTTATACCAGTAATTGTACAAACAGTGGGTATATACAATTCTCATTATCCACATAATCACACCAATTCCTCAGAGGCAAGTTTATTCCTAACACTAAACTTGAAAAGAAATTTCTGTTGGGCATGGTGGCTCAATCCCAGCACTTTAGGAGGCCAAGACAGGAGGATTGCTCGGGTTCAGGAATTCGAGACCACCTGGGGCAACAAATTTGAGACTAGCCAAGGCAACATAGCGAGACTTTGTCTCTACAAATAATAATAAGAAGAAGTATCTGGTGGGTTATGACGTTGTGTGCCTGCAGTCCCAGCTCCTCAGGAGGCTGAAGTGAGAGAATTTGTTGAGACTGGGCAGTTGAGGCTGCATTCCAGCCTGGGCAACAGAGCGAGACACTTACCCCCACGCCAGTCTCAAATAAAAACGAAAGCAATTTCTTAAGTGGAGCATTATTGAGGCAACAGAGTTGTAACAGAAAATATCTTCAACATTCCCGTAACAGATGCAAAGTTTCATAGTCTTTCTCTTTTCTGTTTTTGAGACAGAGCCTCACTCTGTTTGTTGCCCATGCTGGAGTGCAGTGGAGCAATCTTGGCTCACTGCAACCTCTGCCTCTTGGGATCAAGCAATCCTCCTCTCTCACCAAGCAGCTGGGACTACAGACACGAGCCACCACGCCTGACTAATTTTTGCATTTCTTGTTGAGATGGGGTTTCACCACGTTGCCCAGGCTGGTCTCGAACACCTGAGCTCAAGCAATCCACCTGCCATAGCCTCCTGAAGTGCTAGGATTACAGGTGTGAGCCACTGTGCCCAGCCTCATAGTCTTTCTTATAGTCAGCTCCTCAAGGAAAAGTCAAATATCTAACTCCTAACAGAATCCAGGGAAAGTAACTACGTAGTAATTCTCTAAGGTATGATTGTCTAAATCTTCCTAAATTATAATCCTGGATTGTCCATATTAGATAAAGTACTTCAATCTGGTGGGCTTCTACCTACCTCTCCCATCTCTTTTGCCATTCTCCTCCCTATAAACTGCACCTTAAGCCCTGCCATTCTCCCCCATCAGGATTACTACAGCTATTAATCCCTCTGGCCAAATGCCACTTCACTCATCTCTGGACTAAATTAACTTCTCTAAATCTTTTAAGATTCCGCTTTACCTCTTATGGAAATCTTTTCCTGTCCCTGCAGGTCTCTACCTGCATGCGTCCATGGCACTTTTTTTTTTTTTTTTTTTTTTTGAGACAGGGCCGCCCTGTGTCACCCAGCTTGGAGTGCACTGACATGATCACAACTCACTGACTGCAGCCTCAATCTCCTGAATTCAAGTGATCCTCCTACCTCAGCCTCCCAAATAGCCTGGACTATAGGTGCACGCCACCATGCCAAACTAATTTTTTAATTTTTTTGTACAGACAAGGTCTCCCTATGCTGGCCAGGCTGGTCTTGAATTCCTAGACTCAAGGGAAGTGATCGTCCTGCCTCAGTCTCCCAAAGTGTTGAGATTACAGGTATGGGGTACTATGCCCAGACCACAACACTTTTATAATACCACCTCAGTGGCAGTTAGTGTACTTTACTGTAATCACAAGTTAAATCCTCTTTTTCTTCACTTTCCTATAAAGGCCTTAAAAACAAGGACCATGTATTACCCTACCATCAACATCGAAGGACAGTGTGGCACATGATACATCTGCAACCCTCAAAAAAATGTGTGCAGGTTTCTGGTGGTCTAGCTTGATGAAAAGATACAATTTTAATATTCACAATACAGATGGACTGAATGCCCATACTCCATGAACCTTTTCTCAACCACAATTCTGAAAGAACTGACAAACAGTTCACCTTTATCGAGAGCCTAGAGTACTCCTATTTTTGCTAGTGTAGGATGCACATAATTTAGAGATTCAAACAAGGGCACCTAAGACTCTCCTTTGGATAAAAAGTAAAAAATAGTACTTCTATGGAAAGGTAGTCCAAGAAAACACCTATAGGCAAAACCTGGAGCCATTATCCTCTCAACTTCAAAACATAATTCTGTTCATGTTGAATTGGTTTTAAAGATTCAAGTTTTATCATCAAAAACTGAATGTTTTCGCATGTAATCATGCTAAAAGTACTGATAAAATACTATGGAGATGTTCTTAATAAACTAACTTAAAAATGACCTGGTCATTAAAATGAAGAAAGATGTAAGTAGTTCCCATCTCTATGTATTTTTGGTATTTATAAAAATCATACAGTACAATCCATATTTTTTTCTTCCTACAATTTGCTTCATTTGACTGCATAATAAAGACCTATACTTAGGGGCACTCTGCCTCTAATACTCATTTGCCTTCCTTCATGTCTGAGTGAGTAAGACCAATTGCATCTTTATCTCGCTGATCTTAAGTTTTTCAGAAACTGCCTAGAGTCAGGGACCACCACTTCCAGACCCAGAACTTGTTACTCTTGCGATAAGATGGCTACTACAATATATCAAAGAGCTATCCTCAAACCAGGTTCCCTCCATTGTTGTATTTTTCTCCAGAACTAAAAAAACGTAAATAATTTTTCCCTACTGTCCCACCCCCCAACCCATGACCACACTGTATGTGTGTTGGCAGCCAGCTGCAGGTTCCATTTCCCTGGGCAGCAGTGACTAGGTGGTTTTGAGTACAATTTTATAGCCAACTGCATCAAGTCCCTTCCAGGAAACATTTTAGGGGGCTACTGTGGTTCAAATATATTTTGCTCCAAATAGGTGATGACTTTTTTTTCCTGTCCCTTCTGCAGTCAATCAAACTATCTAATATTTCAATTACCTCTCTTCTCCTTTTACACTTCATGCTTCCTTTTTTTTTTTTTTTTTGTACTTTCCAGCTACAGTGATATGCACATAAGGTCTGCACATCTGGATATTTCCCAGTACTGTAAAATCTTTTATTCCTCCACAAGAGAATAGTGAGTAAGAGGTGAAGTGAAAATCAACAAAATGCAACCTGAAAATGGATGAGATTCAGTAGCTAAACTTGCAGAACGGAGCTTACTATTGAAACTATGCTTTTGCCAACGTGCTTAAATAAACAATCTTTTTAAAAATTCTTTAAAGCACTTAAGAATATAAAAAACAACCAGTCAAACATCAAACAAAACTTTTAATACTTGTGTTTAATTAGGCATGTCTTGATTTTTCATTTAAAAAGATAAATCTCGAGTTATTTGAAGAAAAAGTCACTAAGAAAAAAACACTAACATGTCTCTAAACATACTGCTACATGAAAACGCAAAGAAAAAGCATTTATCATGCACCTACCTAATAATTCTATACAGTGTTTCACTCACTGGAAAAGCTTGAAAATAGAAAATTTCTACTTTTTCAACTACAAAAGCAATTAAGTTTTCTTAAAAAACTGTCTCCTGTCTATATTGCCAAATATAAAAATCACTATTAAAATATTAGCTCCTATTATAGGGTTTGAGGAAACCTTTTTCCACACTAGAATTCAGAACTGACTGAAAGACACAGTAGTTAGACTGGTGCTAATCCAAAGATTCCTTTACTACTGATAAAGCCACAGTGGAGACATAATACCTAGGCCAAGTGGGCTTCCTAACAACACACTCCAGAATTATTCTAACCCAGTCACAAGTAGCACTGGACAACCACTGTCCTCTGGAAATGGGGAGTCTAACTTTGGTAGTCTCATGAAAAAGCAGGGCAAATTCAATGCTTTCTGCAGGAAGAAGACTCCCAGAGAGAAAGAGAGGACGGGGCTCAGCCATATTTCATGAGTGTTCCCTCTTAAAAACTCATCAAAGCGAAGTGAGGAGGTAGGACAATAGGAGCAAGTCAGACTATTTTAATGCATTTCCTAAAAACAGCAAGGGTCTGGCACTGTAGCTCATGACTGTAACACCAACATTTTGGGAGTCCAACATGGGAGAACTGCTTGGGCCCAGTTTGAGACCAGCCTGTGCAATACAGCAAGACCTCACATACATACATACATACATATATATATATATATATATATATTTTTTTTTTTTTTATTTTTTGAGACAGAGTCTTGCTCTGTCACCAGTCTGAAGTGCACTGGCACCACCTCAGCTCACTGCAATCTCTGCCTACTGGGTTCAAGAGATTCCCCTGCCTCAGCCTCTCAAGTAGCTGGGATTACAGGCGCGCGTGATATCGATTAACTTTTTGTATTTTAGTAGAGACAAGGTTTCACCATGTTAGCCAGGCTGGTCTCGAACTCCTGACTTTGTGATCTGCCCACCTCAAACTGCTAGGATTACAGGCATGAGCCACCGCGCCCAGCAACCTCACCTATTTAAAAAAAAAAAAATTAAGAAAAAAAGCAAGAAGGGCTGGGTGTGGTGGCTCACGCATGTAATGCCACCACTTTGGGAGGCTAAGGTGGGCGGACTGCCTGAGGTCAGGAGTTCAAGACCAGCCTGACCAACATGGTGAAACTGCATCTCTACTAAAAATAAAAATAAAATTAACCAGGGGTGGTGGCACGGGCCTGTAATCCCAGCTACTCGGGAGGCTGAGGCAGGAAAACTGCTTGAACCAGGGAGGTGGATGTCGCAGTAAGCCGAGATCTTGCCACTGCACTCCAGCCTGAGCGAGAGAGTGAGAGAAAGAAAGAAAGGGGCGGGGGGAGGGAGGGGAGGGAGGGAAGGAAAGAGAAACAAAGCAAGAAATCTACTTAATAAGCTACAAACCAATTTACCCGGCTATAGGTGCAATTTTTATCTTAATCACACCTGTTAGTAAAATGGTCTCAAGCTCTGAGTGCAGCCATGCAGACAAAACCACGTGAAAAGTAAATATTCAGATATTTTAAATATCTGTAAATTTTAAGAATATGAACAAATACAGAGCATTTCCGTATCTTAGAAACCCAACAAGGTAGTTAAGTTAGGACGTATGTGGAACTTGAGTTCAGGAGACAGGAACCAACCTCCACTTAAAATTATGCAAATCGTGTTAGGATCTATAAAAAGGAGACAGCTTGGTCACTGAGAAAATTGGCTGTGAATTTCACACCTGGCCCAAATCTCTGGTTATAATTATATTTGTTACCTAAGATAAGTACCTACTCGGGAAGGCAAATTATCTTTCAACACCAGAAATGTTTACAAACAAGCCGGGTTACTGGTTCTGTAATCTGGGCTGAGGCAGGAGGACAGCTTGAGCTCAGGAGTTCGGCCTAGGCAACATAGGAGACCAGCCTAGGCAACACAGCGAGGCTCTGTCTCTACAAAAAACGCAAAAATTAGCTGGGCGTGGTGGCGTGCGCCTGTAGTCCCAGCTACACAGTTACTTGGCAGGCTTAGATGGAAGAACAGTTGGAGCCCGGGACACAGAGGCTAAAGTGAGCAGAGATCTCACCACCTGCACTCCAGCCTGGGCATGCCAGACCCTGTCTCAAAAAAAAAAAAATATATATATATATAAACAAGTATGGAATGCTTAAGAGAAACAAAATCCAAGTATTATTTGGTAATTTGTACAGTACTTGTAACGCCCGAGAATTTAGCCTAAAGTGACAGCTTAATTTAGGTTCTTTTTAGAAGCTGAAATCTTGCTAAATACTGAAACACCTAAGAAAACTTTGGACTCAAGACAATGAAGTTAAGGAAAGCATGTGTTAAACGCAGCTTAAACTGTTGGAAGACGCATAAATTTGTTAACGGCAACTGTAACTCATAACAGCTCGACTTGTAAACAATAAAAAAGCTGGAGTTAAATCTTCAAGAACCAGGTTTCTGAAATATAATTTTATTTTTAAGATGATCGTAAACCTTTTCTGCATACAAAAACTGCCCACATGGACACCAAGAAAATTTTACAGAATGCAATTTCACCAAAAATCAGAATTGTAAAGAAATTCTTGCAGCACGGAAAATGCCACCATTTATTCATAATTGAGCAAATGAAGTAAATCATGTTTTAAAAGGAGGCTAAGAATAGAAACAAATTGAAAATACTCATTTTTGTATTTTTTTTTACAAGATTCCTTAAGTCATCTTCCAATACTCCAGGTAACATGAAGAGTCACCTACTAAACACGAAACCTAATCATTAAACAAGCTTTTAAAATCCTTCCCTAACTCCCTTTATTAAAATTGTTTTCTTGACATACAGTACCTTGACAGGTATTACATTTCTTTTCAGCGTTTACAAGCATTTTTCTCATGTTTTCTTTCAACAGTTTCACCAAACATCTGCCCCCAGTTTTCTCAAGTAAAAATCAAGTACCAAGTCCTGACATGATGTCTTACTGCACCTAATATGTTGGCAATACATTCCCCTCTCCAAAAGTTTACATATGTTAGAATGAAAAGCTAAGTAGGTTTTCTCTAGCTGTGTTCTCAGATAAATAACACTAACTTTTACACGTGTTTGGGCATAAAACTTTAAATGTTTTCCCCAAAAACGTGACCCAATTCAGATACAAAACTACTGCTCAAACAGCAGAAGCCGCTGATCTTGTCTTTGGTTTTAATTTACATATTTTTCTGAGTATCGAAATCTGCTCCTAGAACAAAACATAACCCAAACAAGGCGAATCCAAGTCACAGCTTCATACCCACATCTGTCCACGGCAAGCTTTTCCTGGACACACTCGGGCCTTTGAAAATGCCCACACTTGTTTTCATAAACCCACTCCTTCCTCTTCACCAACTTGCAACCCGCACGCTTCTCTGGGGCCACCCGGCCTCTCCCCCACTTTCCGAACCCAAGGGCAACAGCTCCGTCTCTAACCTCCAGCGCGCCGAATCGGAGGGAGAACCGGGTCGGCGCCGAAGGCCCCCGAGGCGGCGGTGGCAGCGCTGGGGAGGGAAGGAAGCGGGAAAGTGGCCGGCGCGGCGCCCCCTCCCCCGCGCGCGCACACCCCCTTCCGGCACCCCTCCCCCTGCATTGTGCGAGCCGGTCCCAGGCCGCACCGGCCGCGGCACCCCGCAGGCCCTGTCCGCCCTCCCACCGGCGATCGGCCACCGCTAAAGCCGCCGCACAAAGCCCAGGGAGCCAGCCCCAGCGGCGCCAAAGCACCGGAGAAAGAGCAAGCGCGGAATGACTTACGGGGCTGCTGCGGCCGCGCTGCCTCAGCCGGGGACACCGACCGTTGGGCACACGGCGGCGTCGCTCTTGGCGGTCCTCCCCCTCCTCCGCCTTTGGTGGCGGCAATGTCTTCTTTCTCCACCTACCACCCTCCCCCCCCACCCCACCTCCTCCTTCTCCTCCCCCTCCTCCTCCGAACCACCGAAGTACCGAGGGTGAGACACAGAGACTCACAACAACATGGCTGCCACCGCCGCCTCCCCTCCCCTCCCCCCGCCCACCGGGCGCGCGCAATGCACCCCGGGAGAAAGGGGAGGAGGCTGGGGGGAACGCTCACCGAGGCGCGGCTCCTTTCAATGCCTAGCGTCCCTGCTCCCGCGCTCCCGCCGCGCGGGCCCGGGGCGTTCTGCGCGTGCGCACGCTCTCTGCGCTCTCACGTGTTCGGCCGCCTCTCTGGCGTTCCCTCCCCCGCCCTCACCTTGCGGGCTTGCGCTTCTCTCCTGGGCTCCGTCGCAGCCGGACTTGGACAGCGCAGGCGTGCTGTTGCCGAACGCTGTGTTCGACTGTCTTCCCGCGTGGGGCCTCGACTTCTGAATTCTCTCACCCTCGGCCTCCTCCCCAGTTGCTCATTGTTTTACCCCAGCTGCGCGTGCGGGTGTCGGCGGCCGCGCCGCCCACCTTGGGGTACCCCTGGCATTTCGCTTCCGGAGTGCTGGCGCAAACCAGAGCCGGACGTTAATTCAGGTCTTTAGCTTTCATTCTGTACCTCCCCACAACAAGACGATGGCGATGCATCTGGGGGTGGAAAATTGTACCCCGCAAGAGGGCTGTCACTCTCGTGGTTGCACCCCAGGCAGGTGGAGCCAGCTCTCAGCAAATTGACGGCTCCCAGTGCTTGGCCCGGGTGCACACAAAGGAAACTCATGTCGGTCTCCAGCTGGGCCAGTGATTCTCACTTGTTGGCTGTTTTTTCTTCTCGCGGACCTAACGCTCTCTCCTCCCCGGTTTACAGGGTAGTTGGAAACCAAATCTGCATTGCTGTCCTGGCCCCCCCCTCCCCGTGCAAAGCCGTGGTGATTCCAGGATTGTGACCTAACTTGCTCCAGGTCACACAGCTGTAACAGACACCGTGTCCAATTTGTTCTTGATGGTTTGCACAGCTCCTGGTTCTCCTGATAACGCTGCACTTCGTTAACGTTCGGGGCCTCCTAATTACTTTGCTTAATGTATACCTTCCCTAGGCGACTGGGAAGGGGCCCAAGGGCAGGGACCTTGTGTTTTGTTCCACACTGTGCCCCCAAGTGCCTGTTGAATAAATGGGCTCTATGGGTTTTAGTTATTACTGAAAACTCTGACATTGAAATGCATCCCAAGCTCCTACATTAGGCTCATATCTCAGGCTTCTAGATATTTTCACTTGAATATTCCTCTTGTCACCAAGCATGTTAAAAACTGAAGTCACACCCATCCCCTATCCCCGACTCTTGTATTGTCTCTATAGTTGGCAGTGCCACCACCTATTCATTCCCCAAATTACCCCTCTTGAGAACCATCCTTGTCTCTTCCTCTTACCCCCATTCCAAATATAAATAACTTACCAAGCCTCGCAGATTTTTACTTCCCAAGTAATTCTGGAGACAGTCTCTTCCTCTGCCTCCTCACTAATACTAGCCTTGCTTCCCAGGTCTGGATTTCTGTAGCTGGCTCTTAATCAGCTTTCCTGTCTCCAGTCTCACTCCCTCCAATCAGTTCTGCTCACTGCTATCTAAAATGCAAATCCAATTCCTGGCGCTCAGGCCTCTGCTTCAACCATCTCATTGCTCTGCATCACCCACGGCAGCGTTTCCCTAGTGTGCTGTATTCGGTGTTAATAGATATTACTTTAAGAAATGTCTCACGATCAAGGAAGAATGGGAGATACTGGAGTGTACACATTTTGTCTTCCTTCTCCTTACCCCTCCATTGAGCTGACAATAGCAGAAGGGTCTTTATATCCAGTTGCTTAGTGTGAGCAAAACTAGACAAATCCATCAGAGGCCCTCCCTTAGAATATGGAATTGGGACTAACAGACCCCAACCTCCAAGGTCTCTTGGACCTGGGATCCCCTGGGCAGACTTGTTACATCCTGTAAGATGGGGAACCTGCAGAGAAGAGTGGAGTTGAGAGAGAAAAGGAGAGTGCTAACAATGTCTCTCACATGTTCCTGTGCCTGGCTGGCTGCCTCTACCCTTGGAGTCTGAGTCTCATTCCTGAATCCTTACAATAAATTCTGCTTCTTTGCTTAAGCTAGATGAAGTGAATTTCTGTTACAACTGAGAGTCCTACTAGAAGCCGTGTGTATACTATGGTTATTTGTTTGGTGCTTACAGTATGCAAGCACCAGAGCACTTTCCATACGTTGTCTCATTTAGTGTTCCCGATATCCCCATGAGCAAGGTCAGCTTCATGACCTGTGCAGTTGCACAAAGCCTAGTGGGTGCCTAGAAAGGTTCTACAATTGGTTTAATGCTCTGTTGTCACCACCCAAAAAGTCAAATAGAGATAATACCTCAGGCAATTTAAACTCTATAATTTGTAGAGCTCTGTTCAAAATGAAAATGAGAGGCCCCTTTGTCAAAAACCACTATTTAACAAAAGGTTTATACTGCCAGACTTCTTAGTGCCTTTAAAATCAAAATATGTAAGGCCAGGTGCAGTGGCTCATGCCTGTAATCCCAGCACTTTGGGAGGCCTAGGTGGGCGGATCACGAGGTCAGGAGATCGAGACCATCCTGGCCAACATGGTGAAACCCCGTCTTTAAAAAAAAAAAAAATCAAAATATGCATTGTAAATATCCAAGTGAGGGACATAATATGCAATGTATCCCAACCAAATTTGACCCTAGAAGGCGTATCTTCATGGAGAATCTCTTACAGGTTCGATGCTCTGCAAGATGCAGATTAACGCCCCACCCTTTAGTGATCTGACTCTGCCTATGTCCCTACCTCTCCAGCTCGTGATTCCCTATGCACAGTGAGCAGTTTCTTGCTTCTGTGCCTTCACATATGCTTTGCAATCTGCCATGCTCATTAACCATTTCTAATTATAATTGGCTTCTCTTTAGATTTACCTATAAGGAAAGAATATACTCCTCAAGCTAATGTAAATATCTGGTGTGCTTGGTAGTTGAGATGGACGTTGTAATTGACACCTCAACAGCCATTCTAATTACCTGGGAGCTTGTTAGAAATACAGAATCTTGGCCCCATACCAGACCAACTGAATCAGAATCTGCATTTTAACAAAATTCCTGGGCAATTCCTATACATAATAAAGTTTGAGAAACATTAGTAAGCCAATCACAATAATTTCATCCCACTTGCTAGAAATTGGTTCTGTAATGGGCATGCCTTACCCATTTTGAGCCAGTGAGACACAAAGAGGTGCCAGCTCAGAGCTTCTGGAAGAAGAAAAGCCAGTCCAGTCTCTCTGTCCTGAATGTAAACAAGAAAACATGTTGCCACAGTTCACCCTGACAGGCATCTTATGACCACAAGAGAAGTCAGACTGCCAGTAGCCTATCCAGTGTCCATTCTCCCCTTCTACCATAACAACTGGTCCTGCTGTGGATGCACCTGTGGACTGGAGGAGGCACAGAATGGAGTGTCTTGAATTTCCAGCAACAAGCGTTGCGTTTGGGAATGTGTCTCTATGGCCTGTTGAGTCCAGTGATTCTCTACCAGAGTTGCACATCCGAATCACCTGGGGAACATTTAAAATACATTAATTTCTAGGCCCTACCACCAGAGATTTGGATTTAATGGGTCTGGGATGAATATGGTGGACATGGGTACTTTTTAAAAGCTCCTCACAGCTGGGCATGGTGGCTCATCCCTGTAATCCCAGCACTTTGGAAGGCCGACGTGGGCAGATCACCTAACGTCAGGAGTTCGAGACCAGCCTGGCCAACATGGTGAAACTCTGTCTCAAATAAAAATAAAAAAATTAGCCGAGTGTGGTGGTGGGCACCTGCGATCCTAGCTACTAGAGAGGCTGAGGCAGGAGAATCACTTGAACCCAGGAGCTAGAGGTTGCAGTGAGCCGAGATTACATCATTGCACTCCAGCCTGAGTGACAAATGCAAAACTCCATCTCAGAAAAAACAAAAAACAAACAAAAAAACTCCTCAGTAGTTGTAATGTATATCCATGATTGAGAATCACCAATTTAGACAGATCACATATTACAGCATAAAGCCATTTTAATATTCCCTATGCAAATGCTCTTTTCCACTGAGACTGTGAAACTCCTTGTAAACTCTTTTTGTAACCTTGTCGATTTGATAAATATAATACAAGCTTGATTGGGCACAGAGGTCCACACCTGTAATCCCAGCACTTTGGGAGGCCAAGACAGGAGGATCACTTGAAGGTAGGCATTCAAAACCAGCCTGGGAGTGGCTCATGACTGTAATCCCAGTACTTTGGGAAGCCAAGATGGGAGGATCACTTGAGGGCAGGAGTTCAAAACCAGCCTGGGAAACATATATAGTGAGACCCTGTCTCTACAAAAAAATTAAAAATACAAGCCCTTTATAAAAATTGTCAGAAAGACAAAACAGTTCAAATCATCCCAATTTTAATATTACAGAAAACTAATCACATTTGTTGAACACCATTATTGCAGGCGTAAATACAGATTTAAGGACGAAGGGAGAAACATACAGGTAGAGTAACATTAATCATAATAGGTTCTCCACAAATTATTTTTAAAACAAAGGTTTTTTTAAAAAATACAGTATTGAATTTATTTTCATTTGAATTGGACCAAAAAGAAAAACAGAAGGAACTGATCAGAAAACTGTTACTTCATCTCAAGAGAAAATGATTCATAAACATTTCTCAAAGGCTAAAAATTATTTATTTTGAAAGTGGGGGTCTTGCTGAGGCTGGAATGCTGTGGCTGGAGAGTGTAGGTGCAGCCTTGAACTGAAATGATTCAAGTGATCCTTCCACTTTGGCCTCCATAGTAGCTGAGACTACAGGCATAAACCACTGTGCTCAGCCTCAAAGGTTAAAATTATAAAAATCATTAATAGGACATTGTAATTTTTTTCTTTTCTTTCTTTTCTTTTTTTTTTTTTTGGAGACAGAGTCTCACTCTGTTGCCAGGTTGAAGTAGAGTGTTGTGATCTCGGCTCACTGCAGCCTCCGCCTCCCTGGGTTTAAGTGATTCTCCTGCCTCAGCCTCCCAAGTAGCTGAGACTACAGGCATGCGCCACTATGTCCAGCTAATTTTGTATTTTTAGTAGAGACGGGGTTTCACCATGTTGGCCGAAATTGTCTCGATCTCTTGACCATGTGATCTGCCCGCCTTGGCCTCCCAAAGTGCTGGGATTACAGGCGTGAGCCACAGTGTTCAGCCAGGACATTGTAATTTTTCAAACTGTGTTTCAGTATTGATCAGTGCTGAATTCTTTTCCATTAAAGATAGATTAACAAAAAGATAGTCCTTCCTAACTTTTTGCTTATAATTTTTTATTATATTAACACTTTGTCAAAAAATACTTTATCAGGTTTTATTATATTAACATTCTATTTTATCAATAATTTCCCTATTGATTTGTCTTAATTTCAGTATTTAAATATATTCATTGTTCATTGCTCTATTTCTGACCTGTTCATTTTGATTATGTGGATTTCATTATGTATCAGTTAGCATTCACTTGTGTTACAAACTATCCCCAACGATAATTTGTTTATTAGATCACAATCTGTGAGTTGGTGAATTTGGCTGGGTTCAACTGGGAGATTCCGAGGATCTTTCCTGGCTCACTTATGCAACTGCAGTCAGCTGGTGGCTTGACTGGATGGCTGAGGTTTGGTGATCGGCCAAGGCACCTTGCTGTCTCTCCAGCAGGCTAGCTCAGGCTTGTTCGCATGGTAGCCAACTAAGAATGGAAACTGCAAGGCTTCTTGAGAGGTGTCGGCTTGGAACTCAAATAGTATCCCTTCCACCACAATTTATTGGTGAAAACAAATCACAAGGCCAGCCCAGACTCAAAAGACTTTATCTTTTGATGGGAGGAACTACAAAAAATTTTTGGTGCATTCCATGATATCCTCATATTCCAAGTTATCTCATGTTTAAAAATGCTTTCCTGTCAGGCATGGTGGCTTCCGCCTGTAATCCCAGCACTTTGTGAGCCTTGAGTTCACACATTTGAGACCAGTCTAGGCAATATGGTGAAACCCCATCTCTACAAAAAATACCAAAAAATTAGCTGGATGTGGTGGTACGTGCGTGTAGTCCCAGCTACTTGGGAGGCTGAGGTAGGAGGATGGTTTATCCTGGGAGGCAGAGGTTGCAGTGAGCTGAGATCGTGCCGCTGTGCTCCAGGCTAAGTGATAGAGCCAGACCTTGTCTCAAAACAAACAAACAAACAAACAAAAACACTAAAAATAAAAATGCTTTCCTGTTTTGTTTAAACTTGACACCTATCCTTGGGTTTTGCTTTTTTCTTCTTTTATGCATTTCTTTTAATTTGATAAAAATGTGGAATGGCCAGGCACAGTGGCTCACGCCTGTGATCCCAGCACTTTAGGAAGCCGAGGCAGAAGGATCGCTTGAGCCTAGGAGTTCAAGACTGCCTCTGGAGGCTGTGGCAGGATGATCACTTGAGTCCAGCAATTCAAGACCAAGACCAGCCTGGGAAATATAAGACCCTGTTCAAAAAAAAAATTATAAGAAGAAATCTGCAAACTATACCTCTTATCTGCTGGCTCTCTGTTAGGCTCTGCAAATAGTGGGCAACTGGGAAAAGATTAAATGCCAGAAGAAAGGAGAAGTCTTTTGCTCCTTCCTGTTCACATGTAATTTTTGTCAGAATGACCCCAGAACAGCATGTCAGCCCAACTGCAGCAGCTGGTTCCCCTTTCCAACTTCCGTTGCATTCTCCTATTAGAATAGCGATAGCCTTGTTTTACCCCCTAAGAGGAATAAGCAGCAGCTGGACCGTACCCCTCCCTGGAAGCCTAAGACCCAGCTCCACGGGACTCTTCTTCGAACTCAGGAGCATCCAGGGTACCTCTTCCAGATGTCCATGTCCAAACTCCTTGGAGCTTCTCCTCTGCATAGAAGGTTCAGATAACATCCACCTTTCTCCTTTATTTCCCCTTTATTCCTTGATTTCTGTGGAGGTGGTGACTGCTTACTACAGTTGCTAACTCTGTGTTATCTCACTGACCCTTTCTATTTGCCATTTTTTGAATGCCTGTTTAACCAATTCCCTATGTTAAATTCTCCCTGTTGAAATACTCAGTGTGGTGTCTGCTTTCTAACCGGACTTTAACTGATGCATCATCTTCTGGAACTTATTTTATTGAAGTCCTGTTATTATATTCTTTTCTAGCATCAGCAGTTTCAGAAAATGTGACTTTGCGTCTTTCTGTAAAATATCTTTGCCCATGCCTTAATTGTCAGATTTTCTGTATCTTATTTTTTTGTGTGTTTAAATGAGTCTGTGTTAGATAACATTGTTAGTTCTCACATTTTAAACAGATTTATTGAGATATAATTCACACACCATGCAATTTATCCAATTAACATGTACAATTCAATGGTTTTTAGTATATTCACAGGTATATGCAACCACTACCACATTCAATTATAGAATATTTTTATTAATAAGTATTTGTTTGCAATCTTGTATTGAATGGTGCTGCTCCTTGTGAAGCAGGGCTAACTCACAGGCTGTGCACCCAGGGTCAGCATAGAATATTTTTATCATTTCTTTTCTTTATTTTTTTTGAGACAGGGTCTTCTCTGTTGCTCAGGCTGAAGTGCAGTGGCACAACCATGGCTCACTGTAGCCTCAACGTCCCAGGGTCAAGCCCTCCTCCTACCTCAGCCTACAGAGTAGCTAGGACTACACATGTATAACACTGTGCCTGGCTAATTTTTGCACTTTTTGTAGAGATGGGCTTCTACTATGTTACCTAGGTTGTACTCAAAATCTTGGGCTCAAGCTCCCAAAGTACTGGGATTACAGGCATGCACTACCATGCTGGCCTGTTTGTATCATCTCAGAAAGAAACCACATACACTTAGCTATCTCTCCCTTATCCTTGTACCCTCTAGTTATCAGCAACCACTAATCTACTGTTTGTCTGTATAGATGATTTGCCTATTCTGGACATTTTATATAAATGGCATCACATAATGTGTGGTTTTATGTGACTGGCTTCTTTCCGTTAGCATGTTTCGTTTTGTTTTTAATTTTTTGTTTGTAGAGGCAGGGTCTCCCTGTGTTGCCCAGGCTGGTCCCAAACTCCTGGGTTCAAGTGATCCTACTGCCTAGGCCCCCCAAAGTGCTAGGATTAGAGGCACGAGCCACCCCGTCCAGCCCACACTTAACATAATATTTTGAAGGTTCATCTATGTTAGATCATGTGTCAGTACTTCTTTTTTATGGCTAAATTATATTTCATTGTCTGGATATACCACATTTTGTTTATCCATTCATCAGTTGATGCACATTTAGGTTGTTTCTACATTTTCTCTAACATGAATAATGCTGATATAAACATTTGTGTGTGAATTTTTGTATGGAAGGTCTTTGTTTTCAGTTGTAGTTTCTTTCAGACACGGTTCTCTACCTTTTATGTGATGTGTTTCTTCCTCGCTGCCTATAGTATGTTCGCCTAATGGAAAGGTCACTGTTTTTTTCTTTTTTTTTTCCTTCCTACTCAAGGTTACCATGGGCAGACCTAGCACATTTTCTTTGGCTTTAGCACACTAAAATCTTTCTGATAGCTTTCTCATTCATTTGAGACCAATGGGTCTTCCCTTCAGAGATACAGTTTGAGTACTGGGTACAGTACTGGGTAGAGACACTTCTCTATAGCCCAAGGAAACCATAGTAGGGGAGGGAAAGAGCTTAGTAGCACTAAGTTGAATTCTTGCTCTAGGACCTAGATTCTGATCACTCAGTAAAGATCCTTTTGGCTGGGTGCCGTGACTCACGCCTGTAGTCCGAGCACTTTGGGAGGCTGAGGCAGATGGATCAGTTGAGCTCAGGAGTTCGAGACCAGCCTGGACAACATGGCAAAAACCCATCTCTACAAAAAATACAAAAATTAGTGGGGCTGTCGTGGTGTGCACCTATAGTCCCAGCTACTTGGGGGACTGAGGCAGGAGCATCGCTTGAGCCCAGGAGGTTGAGGCTGAAGTGAGCCAAGATCGCGCCACTGTACTCCAGCCTGGGTGACAAAGTAAGACCCTGTCTTCCAATCATGGGTCGGTTCTACTCCCATGAGCTTCAGTTTATTGTGTTAACTAACAGTGCCCTGGAAAATGGCAAGCTATGAGGACTGATTTGCTTCTTGGCTTATCTTGTCATAGCAGCTGAGTCTGTTAGAGTCCTAGCTCAGTACTGGAATCAAGCAAGATCTCTGAAGCAGCCTACGCAGAGCTACCTTAAGCCTCCTTCTCTTCCAGGACAGAATCCAATTTCTTAAGCAATTGTGAAAGCTTGATTTATATCAACTTCTCATTTTCAAAATTATGAGGAAATTTCTTAGTGTTCATAGTCTGATGAATTACGTAACACTAAATAATACGTTGCTCTTCACGTGGAACATATAGTCTCAAGTGTAAGATTTTTTTAAAGCGGGCCGGCCTAGTGGCTCTTGCCTGTAATCCCAGCACTTTGGGAGTCCGAGGCAGGTGGATCACTTGAGGTCAGGAGTTCGAGACCAGCCTGGCCAACATGGCGAAACCCCATCTGTACTAAAAATACAAAAATTAGCCAGCTGTAGTGGCATGCGCCTGTAATCCCAGCTACTCAGGAGGCTGAGGCAGGAGAATTGCTTTAACTCAGAAGGCAGAGGTTGCAGTGAGACGAGATTATGCCATTGCACTCCAGCCTAGGCAACAGAGCTGGACTCTGTTTCGGAAAAAAAAAGAAAAGAAAAGAAAAGTAGATCTTAGAGACAGGAAGATCTATGACTTTGTCCAATGTCTCTGACTTCAGCAAGGGCAAAACTGGACCAAGAAACTCTATACTATTTCAGGCATGCCACACTTCCATAATGCCCACACCTGACCTGCATACTACTGGGGTGATTCTGAGCCTGTGAGAAGGTGAGTCAGGGAGTCAAATTATGCTTATAAATTAAGAAGTGGCTGGGTGTGGTGGCACACACCTGTAGCCTCAGCTACTCAGGAGGCTGAGGTGGGAGGATCTCTTGAGCCCAGAAGTTTGAGGCCAGCCTGGGCAACATAGCAAGAACCCATCTCTAAAACATTAAAATAAAAAAAATAGGCCATACACAGTGACTCGTGCCTGTAATTCCAGCACTTTAGGAGGCTGAGGCAGGAGGATGGCTTAAGCCCAAGAGTTCGAGACCAACCTGGGCAACATGGCAAGACCTTATCTCTACAAAAAATGAAAATAAAATAATAAAATAAATGCAAGTAATTCACCATTTGTTTATGATGGCAAGGAAAATCTGCTGGTGTCTTCTACTTTATAGACTGCCAAGAATGTCAACATTGTGCCATGGGATGAGAAAAGGAGAAAATAAATAAATAAATAAAAGAAAAAATAATTAATATAGACTGCCAAGAATGGAGATTTTGAAAGCATTTTGTGCTTTCTTATTTTATCACTAATCCAGGGATGTATTGTTACAGAAAATGTATATTCAAAATCTTATTGCAAACTTCTTTGTTGTGCCACAGGTGCAGTCTCAGTGTTCACAGTCTGCCGTGTGCAGTGTGTGAGAATGACTTCTCAGAGGGGTGTAAGATATCCACCCTGTTGCTGCAGCTCACAGGAAACGCTGACCCTAGAGACAAATACAGCATGGTGGGGAAAGCAGAACTATCCCATCATGTGGCTGGCTGAAACTTGAGCTGACGTTCAGCATTTTATAGACATCAGACAGAAACAAACACTCTTTTAAATACGAATGTAAGCAAAAATTAAGAATTCTTGACCATGAATAGGAACAAAGAGTTTGAGGCAAGAAGTCAACCATGCAGGCCTGGGGTGGTGGCTCACACCTGTAATCCCAGCACTTTGAGAGGCCGACGGGGTGGATCACCTGAGGTCAGGAGTTCAAAACCAGCCCGGCCAACGTGGTGAAACCCCATCTCTACTAAAAATACAAAAATTAGCCAGGCCTGGTGGCAGGTGCTTGTAGTCCCAGCTACTTGGGAGGCTGAGGCAGGAGAATTGCTTGAACCTGGGAGGCGGAGGTTACAGTGATCCGAGATCATGCTACTGCACTGCAGCCTGAGAGACAGAGCAAGACTCCGTCTCAAGAAAAAAAAAAAAGAAGTAAACATTGCAGAGCATGGGCCAGGCCCGTTGGCTTATGTCTGTAATCCCAGCACTTTGGGAGGCCGAGGTGGGCCAATCACTTGAGCCTAGGAGTTCAAGACTAGCCTGGGTAACATGGTAAAGCCCCATCTCTACAAAAAAAAATTAGCTGGGTGTGGTGGCACACACCTGTAGTCCCAGCTACTCGGGAGGCTGGGGCGGGAGGATCACATGAGCTCGGACGGTCAAGGCTGCATTGAGCTGTGATCGCGCCAAGGCACTCCAGCCTGGGTGACAGAGTGAGAACCTGTCTCAAAAAAACATAAACATTGCAGGGCAAACTTCACCATGTGAGGCAATCTCAGTGTGGTCTCATCAAGGGGTATCTATCTGCAGGCATCCTTGGATGAAGGAAACCTGAGAGGAAAAGACTATGCTCTTGGCGGCAATAGTTATGGATTTTCACCAGCTTACTCGTAAGGAGAAACTGGATCCCAAGAGCAAACTCTTCTGCACAGAATCTATAATTTATTTTCTATGAGAATTTACAGTAAACTGCTTGTACTAATAGTTCTCATTCCAGGGTATGGGCTTCTCAAGCACACATAAAACCCAAATAAAACCTCAAAATTTTGCCATTGGAGGTATTAGAGATGATAAATCTCACTGAACGATTCAGTCAAAAGTCTAGTATATACATTAGTTAAAACAGGTGAGTGACTAGGCGCAGTGGCACACACCTGTAATCCCAGTACTTTGGGAGGCCAAGGCAGGCAGGTTGCCTGGGTTTAGGAGTTTGAGAACAGCCTGGAAAACACGGCAAAATCCTGTCTCTACAATAGATACAAAAATTAGCCAGATGTGGTTGGCACATGCCTGTAGTCCCATCTACTCGGGAGGCTGAGGTGGGAGGATTGCTGGAACTCAAGAGGTTGAGGCTGCAGTGAGCTGAGATGGCACCCACTGCAATTCAACCTGGGTGATGGAGTGAGACCTTGTCTGATTAAAACAAACAAACAAACAACAACGACAAAAAAACAAGGTGAGTAACAAGACTTCACCTGAGTGTACTGTACAGTACATGCACGTTCTAACACACACCTGCAGTGGCACCCTACCTGTACGATGCACTCATCTGCATTTGCACAAACATGCCAGCCATCAGCGTCGTGGTCCTCACTGTGCCCCTCTCGTATCTACATGCCCATCAGCACGCACATTTGCAGGGTCAGCAACTTCAGTGGACTGTGATCCCTGTGCCCTGGTCCTTAGCGTGTCCTTTTCTTGGTTCCTGATTTTTGTTTTCTTTTCAGAGAAATACAGGATGCCGAGTTGAAAGCATTTCCTCACGGTAGCTGCATTCTTCCTATTTGCTCAGCTCTGAGTCATTTCAGGAGTCATCTTTGACTTTTGTCTTTCCCTAAAGTCTTACACGCAAGTCATCAGAAAATCCTTTTGGCCCTGCCTTTGAGATACATCTCCAGGTTCTGTGCATTTCCAGGTACTTCCATCATAGCTGTACTCCATGTTACCATCGTCTCTCAGCTGGGATACTGCAAAGCCTCCTATCTGCCTGATCCCACACTTGGCCAAACCTAGTTTAGTTTATAGCCAGCCGGTGTGTTCCTTTTATAACTCAAATTGGATCATGTCACTTCTCTGCTAAGAACCCTTTAATTGCTCTTCATGCTACTTGGGAAAAATCCAAAACTTTCCCATGTCTTCATGACCTGGCTCCATGCTGCCTCTCACATTGCCTACCCCTCTTATCACTTGAGCCACACTGGATGCTTTGCGATTCCTCAAACATACCAGACACTCTTACTTCAGGGTCGTTATTTTTTTAAATTCCTCTGCCTGGACCATTTTCTCCCAGATACACACAGACATCACTTCCTCACTTCCTTCAGGTTTCTGCTTAAATTCATTGTATCAGGAATCCCTCCTGTAAAAACTCTTTCTTGGATGACACACAGTCCTGTCCTTCTTAGCCATTCTGTGCCTCCTTACTCTGACTGGTTTTTCTTCAGAGCACTTAACACTGCCTGAAATACTTTTTGTTTATTGTCTGTCTTCCTGCACTAGAGTGCAAGCTCCCTGAGAGCAGGGACTTTGTTCTGTTCACGGCTTATCTCAGCTTCTAGAACAATGCCCGATATGGGGTAAGATCTTAAGAAATAAGTGTGGGGCTGGGCAAGGTGGCTCATGCCTGTAATCTCAGCACTTTGGGAGGCTGAGGCAGGGGATCTCTTGAGCCCAGGAGCTTAAGACCAGCTGGGGCAATACAGTAGACCCCATCTCTATTTTTTAATTAAAAAAAAAAAACAAAAAGAAATAGGTGCAGAATGAATGAGCGGACTCATCACAGGAGGGGGTCTGCTCACCCTTGCCTAAGCACCTCTGGGAAGGGAGCTTTGATAGGCGCTTCCTCCAGACCCTCTGAGGAGACGCAGTGGAGGAAGACCCTGCCCCAATGCAGTGTCATCTCCCTAGGCTTGGGTTCTCACCACAGCTGGTGGCTGCCCCAGGAAGCGGGGATTGAGCTGTGGGAGAGAGGACGCTGTGAGGTGTTGTTTTGAGAGATGATGCTGAGGTGTTTTGAGTGGATGACCCTGTGAAGTGTAATTTGGAGATGATGGTGTTGTTTTGAGGGATGACGCTGTAAAGATGCTGTTTTGAAGAATGTGGGCTCTGTGAAATGAAGTCATCCAAACCAGTCTGACAGGAACGACAGCAAGATTCTGGCCAGATTAGTAAAAGTGTTTAGCCCTGAAACCAGCAGCTACAAGCAAGCAGGCCTGGCTTTCAGAGTTAAAGACACTTGTACACGCATGTTTATAGCAGCACAATTCACAATTGCAAGAATTTGGAACCAGCCTAAATGCCCATCAACCAACAGTGGATAAAGAAAATGTGGTATATATACACCATGGAATACTACTCAGCCATAAGAAGGAATGAAATAACAGCATTCGCAGCAACCGGGAATGCAGTTGGAGACCATTATTCTAAGTGAAGTAACTCAACAATGGAAAACTAAATATTGTATGTCCTCACTTATAAGTGGGAGATAAGCTGTGAGGATGCAAAGGCATAAGAATGATACAATGTAGCTACATACCAGCTACCAGAAAAAAGAAAAAAAAGAAAGAAAAGGAAAAAAAAAAGAAATAATGAACTTTGTTTTGTGTTTGTTTTTAAGTGAAAGCATGTTTATTAAGAAAGTAAAGAAATGAAGAATGGCTACTCCATAGGCAGAGCAGCTGATATAATGAACTTTGGGGATGCAAGGGGAAGTGCGGTGTGGGGAAAGGAATAAAAGACTACAGACTGGGTACGGCGTACACTGCTTGGGTAATGGGTGCACCAAAATCTCAGTAATTACCGCTGAAGAACTTGACCACGTAACCAAAAACCACCTGTTTCCCAAAAACTATTGAAATAAAAAAAAATAATAATAAGGGGCCTTTGTCATCTCAGTGCTTATTGCCTGGTTAGTCCTGGGAAGGTCCAATGCCAGGAGGACCTACCCAGTGTCACAGATGAACTGGTCTGTGATGGCAGCCCCCCACAAATTTGTGGGATATTGGGGGCACTATATGCACAAACACTATCCTTAACTATCTGTGGCAATTAAAGTCTCTTGCTATCATAGCCTATTCCTGGGGATGGATTTCTTTCACGACCAGTGGAACTTCCTTTGCTCTGACCTCTCCAGAAAACACCTCTTGTTTATATGGTAAAAACTTATCCTAAACCTGAGAAATAACTTCCTGGGCTTAACATGAAGAGGTTTATTAGATTGAGTCACTATTGGAAGAAGTACACCACTGGAAATTATTGTGTGACTCTTGACCTTTTGGAGTACCCATCCGTCCCCTTCTATGGACAACTTTTGATTTCCTATATTCTTCCAACTTTGGGGCACACAGGGCTTTTGGGCATTTTGGTGTAGAGGGTCATCTGAGAAGCTGAGATACTAGAGAGTACAGCTAAACAGGAATGTGGGTTGTATCCCATTTGTGGCTAGAGAAACTTTTCTTTCTTTGAACTGTCTTTGGGATGGTTCTGGATCTTACACGGACTGCTTTGCCTGAATAAAATTGATCTCCTTTTATAATCATGTGGTAAATTTCTATAATTTTATGTTACTTTGGCATCCATTTATAATCTTCCTCTAACACATCCAAACTCCTTTTAAAACGTTTAAACTCTCTGTTCTTTAAATGAGATGTAAATGTGCTACCCCTGCTTTCTCCAGAACTTAGTGCTTTGGCCATGTGGTACAAATGAACTTAAACTTGTTCGATTTATAAAGTCATTGTTTTATCCCAACCATCCTACCTCATGGCTAAAATTTTAAAATCAAAGCTGTAAAAGTTTTGTTTATCTATATTTTTATGTGGACATGTATACACGTCTGTGTTTGTGTATTGTCTACATGGTACCAAATAAACTTATAAGTAAACAAGTGCTCATAAATTAAGTAAATAAGCCTGAATACTTTTGAAGTTCATATGATTTTAGTAATCCTTGGTAAATAAAACCAGTTTTTAAATTGTTGATGTTTAGATTGAAAATAAAACATCTTGAGAATTTTAGACATTTTTGACTGGGTCTACTGGTCAGTTTTTGATTGTGGCTGAGACAGGGTCTCACTCTGTTGCACAGGCTGGAGTGCAGTGGCATGATCATGGCTCACTGCAGCCTCAACTTCCTGGACTCAAGCGATCTCCTCCCTCAGCCTCTTGAGCAGCTGGGACTATAGACATGTGCCACCAAACTTGGCTAATTTTGTAATTTTTTATACAGACTAGGTCTCCCTATATTGGCCAAGCTGGTCTTAAACACCTGGCCTCAAGTGATCCTTCCCCCTTGGCTTCCCAGTGTCCTGGGATTGCAGGCATGAGCCACCATACCTGGCCTGTTAAGACAAACTTATACTGTCTACGCTAGATGCTTTAAGGTCATAAAACTGTTATGTCTGTCATATTTTTAAACTTGCTTGACTTGTCTGTGAGTTTATGTCTTTGGTTTTCAGACATTAAATTCTGGGGTTTAGGCAAGTGGTCGTGGTAAGGCCTGGTGACGTGTGCGTTCATAGCACCTGGGCCACTAGCTATAGGGAAAAGCCAAGCTTAATATGTCCTCCCTGTCCCAGCTGTGTCTTGTGGCCAGGCTGGGAGAGGTGGTATTCTGCAGATAGTTTTCTTCATAGCTTTGTCCTTTGTCCTGGGATCTGCACCTGTTGTATAAAAATTAAAATCACTTACTTCCTAGTTTTTTTTTTTTACTAAAAATTAAGGTGAGAGAATCACTTGAGCCCAGGGGTTCAAGACCATCCTGGGCAATATAACTAGACACTGTCATGAAAGTAAATAAATTAAAAAAACATAAGGCTGAGTGTGGTGGATCACACACGTAATCCCAGCACTTTAGGAGGCTGAGATGGTAGGGTTGCTTGAGGCTAAGAGTTCAAGATCAGCCTGGGCAATGTAAACCAAAACAAAATTCTAAGCCCCCCAACTGACTGAATGGACTCCCTCTCATTCAAGGGATTTAAAAGAAACCTGAAAAACTAGTCCAGGCCATGACAGGATGGGGAAGTTTGGACATGCCTCTTTATACCCTCTGCCTTTTGGAGTTCTGGCATAACTGACCAGCCTTAACATTAAAACAGAGATCTTTAAATAAAAATATTTATTTATTTATTTTTATTTACTTGGTTTTCTTTGAGATGTGGTCTCACTATGTTGCCTAGGCTGGTCTCAACCTTCATGGCTCAAACGATCCACCTGCCTCAGCCTCCCAAAGGTCTGAACTTACAGGTGTGAGCCACTGCACCTGGCCTAAACAGAGGTATTAATATTAAGACTAACAAAACAGATTATAGCAATAAGATACCAAATTCCAACCTGACTCTAGTATAATATCACATGACAAATAAAGAAGGAAATCAAGCCATTTTATCCCAAAATATGTTTCTTTGCCATGTTATGAAATGCCCCTGCAAAGCCATCTTTTGTGAGGGAGAATTCACATTGTAAAGAATCTGTGTTAACATAACTAGATCTTTCCCCATCCAGATCCTCATTGTTCTGAAGAGATTAACTGAGAGCCTACCACATTTTAAAGGTCTAAGTAGAAAATATTTGCCTTTTATTTTCTCTAAGGATGGCCACCTCAGAGACTTCATCTATATAACAAGAACCTTGATCTGTACAACTCCTTATCTCAACCCAGACAATCATTTCTATTAATTTCAGGTCTTTAGAAAATAACTCTTCCAACCAATTTCCAGTCTTCCAATACAAAAATCTTTGAGGGCTGGGCATAGTGGCTTGCACCTGTAATCCCAGCACTTTGGGAGGCCAAGGCAGGTGGATCACTTGAGGTCAGGAGTTCAAGACGAGGCTGACCAACATGGTGACACCCCATCTCTTCTAAAAATACAAAATCAGCCAGGTGTGGTGGCACATACCTGTAATCCCAATTTCTTGGGAGGCTGAGGCAGGAGAATTGCTTGAACCCAGGAGGCAGAGGTTGCGGTAAGCTGACATCGCACCATTGCACTCCAGTATGGGCAACAAGAGCAAAACTCTGTCTCAAAAAAGAAAATCTTTGAATTCACTTATGGCCTGTAAGTCTTGACACTCCCCTTCATGATCCTCACCTTACCCTGACTTCAAATTGTTCTGCCTTTCCAGGCTGAACCAATGTATACGTCGTATGTATTGATCGATGTCTTATGTCTCCCTAAAATGTATAAAATCAAGCTGTAACTAAACAACCTTGAGCATCTGGTCTCAGGACCTCTTGAGAGTGTCCCTCAGTGCATTGTTACTCATATTTGGCTCAGAATAAATATCTTTAAATATTTTACAGATTTTGGCCTTTTTTTTTGTTTTTTTGTTTTTGTCAACAGCAACATAGCAAGACCCCATTCTATAAAAATGTTAAACAATTAGCCAGGCGTGGTGACATGGACCTATTGTTTTAGTTACTTGAGAGGCTGAAGTTGGAGAATTGCTTTAGCCAAAAAGTTTGAGGCTGCAGTAAGCTATAATTGCACCACTGTACCCCAGCCTGGGCAACAAAGTGCATGAGGGAAACTGTCCCCATGATCCAATCACCTTCCACTGGGTCCCTCCCCTGACATGTGAGGAATACAGTTGAAGAGGATGTTTGGGTGGGAACACAGAGTCAAACCATACCATTCCACCCTGGCCCTTCCTAAATCTCATGTTCTCATACTTCAAAACATAATCATGCCTTCCCAGTAGTCCCTCAAAGTCTTAACTCCTTCCAGCACTAACTCAAAAGTACAAGTCCAAAGTCTCATCTGAGACAAGGGAAGTCCCTTCTGCTTGTGAGCCTGTAAAGTCAAATACAAATTAGTTACTTCCAAGATACAATAGGGGCACAGGCATTGGTGTACTATTAACATTTTGGTCAAAACCACCCAACAAGTATCTAGGAATTTCCAAACTTTTCCACAGCTTTCTTTCTTCTTCTGAGCCCTCCAAACTGTTCCAACCTCTGCCCATTACCCAGTTTCAAAGTTTATTCCTCAATTTCAGGTATTTTTATAGCAATGTCCCATTCTCCTGGTACCAATTTTCTATATTAGTCCATTTTCATCTTGCTGTAAAGAACTACCTGAGACTGGGTAATATATAAAGAAAAGAGGTTTAATTGACTCACAATTCCACATGGCTGGGGAGGCCTCAGGAAACTTACAATCATGGCAGAAGGTGAAGGGAAATCCAGGAGAGAGAGAGAGAGAGAGAGCAATGGGAGGAATTGCCACACACTTTAAAATCTTTAGATCTCGTGAGAACTCACTCACTCTTATGAGAACAGTGTGAGGGAAGCTGACCTCGTGATTCAAACGCCTCCCACCAGGTCCCTCCCCCGATACATGGGGATTACAATTCAACATGAAGTTTGGATGGGAACACTGAATGAAATCCAATCAGTCTATAAAAAAAAATTGGTAAAAATAAAAAGTAAAGCTACTAAGAGTTAAAATTAATGTACATAATGAAAACTACTAGATATAAAAGAATTTATATAGAAAGTATATTTTTAAAAAGTAAGATGTATTTTGGAAAAAAAGGTTATGAACAGACGTAAACGTGTTTTTGGTTTCAAAAATAATTGTGACTAATTTAGAGGTTATTTAACGGTTGTTTTAAATTAAAAGAGTAAACGAATGATAAACTAAATAGATACAAAAAGTTGAGTAAAATATGGAAAAAAAATTTTAAAAATTAACCTGTGATGCTTGTTAATAAATTGTATGCCTTTTCTCCTGTTAATCTGCCCTTTGTCAGGTGATTTTTCTGCAAATATTCAAAGGGCAAAAAAGATTTTTAATTTTTTTTGGTGACAGTGTCTCTCTCTGTCACCCAGGCTGGAGTGCTGTGGCAGGATCACAGCTCACTGCAGCCTTGACTTCTCGGGCTCACTGATCCTCCTACCTCAGTCTTCTCAATAGCTGGGACTACAGGTATGTGTCACCACACCTGGTTAATTTCTTTTAAAAAATTTTTTTATAGAGACTGGGTCTCACCATATTGCCCAGGCTGGTCTCGAACTCCTGGGCTCAACTGATCCTCCTGTCTCAGCCTTTCAAATTGTTTGTATTACAATGGCTCACTGAATGAGTCATCTTACAGGAGCTGCCCTCACTGCAGGATTGTGAGCTGGGACACAGATAAAGGAGAGCCCGGCAGGAGGAACAGGAGATGAAGATGGTTAGCGTTGACTGTTGCTGACCAACTGGTCTATGAGTACCTGTGACACATTCCTGAGAATGCCCCATAATACTTGAGGGAAATTTGTAGGGCCCTGAAGTCCAAAGTGGGCAAGAGGGAACAAGAACAGTGAATCTGACTTATGGATGCAAAAGAAACTTCTTCCACTTGGGTCTGGCGTGGGAGAAGGCCTATGGGGAGGACCGGCTTAGGGCAGCCATAGCCAGCAAGCCTCAGCCTTCCCGGTACTCCCAGACCAAGAAAACCCTGAAGCTGGGCTCAGCCTCAATGCAGCTGATTTCCCTCCCTTCCCCAGTGTTCTCTTTGTAGTTCTAAGATCTCCAACCTTACTCTCTACCTGCTTTTCAGAGCACAGGCTCTGCTCACCTTTGGAGTCAGCCCAACTCATATCCCCATCTTCCCGTGGATTTATGCGTTGTAGAAGGCTTCTGAGTCTTCTGTCTCACCATGGATACATTAATAAATCCTTACCAGGGAGTTCTTAGAAATTGCTAGTTTCTTACCTCAAATACCAGATAATTTTCTTTTTCTGTTTACTTCATTCTATCCCTCATTTCTCATCCACTTTTTTCTTTCTCTCTCTTTGCTCCCCTCTCTGCTAATACCCTATACGCTAAGAAATCCCATGGGTGCTGGTCTGAAGAGACCAATGCCACTTCTAGCATCTAATAGGCTTTTTGTTTGTTTGTTTTTTGAGACAGAGTCTTGCTTGTCACCCAGGCTGGAGTGCAGTGGTGTGATCTTGGCTTGCTGCAACCTCTACTTCCTGGGTTCAAGCAATTCTTGTGCCTTGGCCTCCTGAGTAGCTGGGATTACAGGCATGTGCCATCAAACCCAGCTAATTTTTGTATTTTTAGTAGAGATGGGGTTTCATCATGTTGGCTAGGCCGGTCTCAAACTCCTGACCAAGTGATCCATCTGCCTCAGCCTCCCAAAGTGCTAGGATTACAGACATGAGCCACAGTGCCCAGCCAAGCCTCTAATAGGCTTTTGTGAAGAAGGTTTAGGTACAAGGCTTAGTGTGGTGGCTCATGCCTGTAATCCCAGCACTTGGGGAGGCTGAAGCGGGAGGATTGCTTGAGATCAGGAATTTGAGACCAGTCTGGGCAACATAGCTAGACTGTCTTTAAAAAAAAAAAAATTCACATGCTAGACCATAGGGCTACTGGAAAAAAGAAAAAAAAATTAGTCAGGTGTGGTGATGCGTGCCTGTAATCTCAGCTACTCGGGAGCCTGAGGCAGGAGAATCACTTAAGCGCAAGAGTTCGAGGCTGCAGTGAGCTAGAATTGCCCTGCTGCACTCAAGCCTGGGTGACAGAGCGAGACCACGTCTCTAAAATAAAATAATAATAAACGTTTAGGAAGGGATGGGATTCTACTCCACTGGGAAAGTCATTTGGCACCTTACTCATTCACAAAGTCCCTTCCTCACTCGAGGAACAAATAAGCAGACACACTGGTCATGACTGGGCTCTAGTCGTGCCCATCTGGGTGCAGCTCTCATTTGCTGCATCCACTTTGAACACTACCATCTGGACCATAATTAATAGTTGGTTCACTTAACTTGGCTAGAACCCTGTAAATTTGACTTACACAAATGAAGAAGAGTTCTTTAATAATTTTGTTTACACAAAAAATAATTTTTCAATAACCTGAGACGATTGAAAACTACCACAGCAACCCACACAGTATACCATTAGTCAATTAAACAATGACCACCAATTCTATACAGCTGTACTAATACGGTAGCCACTAGCCAAATGTGCCTTTAAATATTTCAATTAACTAAAACTAAGTAAAATTTATGTTTATTTATTTACGTTTTGAGTTGGAGTCTCACTCTGTTACTCAGGCTGGAGTGTAGTGGCGTGATCTTGGTTCACTGTAACTCTGCCTCTCAGGTTCAAGTGATTCTCCTGCATCAGCCTCCCCAGTAACTGGGACTACCGGTGCATGCCACCATGTGGGGCTAATTTTTGTATTTTTATTAGAGATGGGGTTTTGCCATGTTAGCCAGGCTGGTCTTGAACTCCTGAGCTCAGGTGATCTGTCTGCTTTGGCCTCCCAAAGTGCCTGAATTACAGGCGTGAGCCACTGCACACGGCCTGAAACTGAGTAAAATCCAAAATGTGGTTCCTCAATTGTACTAGCCACATTTCAGTGCTGAAAAGCCACATGTAGCTAGTGCAGCTGTACGAGACAGCACAGGTAGGAAACGTTTCTAATATCACAGAAAGTTTTATAGTAGTTCTGTTCTGGAATATCATTCTGGCATTAAATCCAATCTCTTCACATTATGGAATTGGTGAAACCTTTATCTAGCTGTGCCTGATAAAGATATTTCTGTCCTAATTATTATTATTATTTTTTAGAAATGGGGTCTCACTATGTTTCCCAGGCTGGAGTGCAGTGGCTATTTACAGGTGTGATCCCGCTACTGATTAGCACCTTCTCCATTTCCTACCTGGGTAGTTCACCTTTCCTTAGGCAACCTGGTGGTTCCCCACTTCCAGGAAGTCACCATATTGATATTGAACCTAATGCAGATGCTGGATCTGCATGGAGCACTATAGCCCAGAACTCCTGAACTGGGGTGGTCCTCCTGCCTAAGCCTTTGGAGTAGCTGGGATCACCAGGCCTGTGCCACCACGCCTGGCTCTATCATAATCCTGTCTGTATCTTCTTCAATCTTAATTCTGATCCTTTCTCACCTGCGTCCCTCATCCCATGCTGTCTGACCTGGAATGGGCACTTCTTGATCTCTTTGCTGATATGCCCCATTATGAAGAATTCTGCCTTTCCATCTGTAATTGCTTGGAGCTTACATTTTAAGTACAGAGTCCTCTTAAACTAGTGCTGCACCAACAGGCTTAGAAAGTGAGTACTAGGAGTTTTCACCAAAGCCTCTTGTTTTTGGAACTTGGCTGAGTTATCCTGGGCACATGAGTCCCTGCAATTACATAGGTCTGAGTCAGTAAGGCGCCAGACCCAGTGTTTTTAGAGTGGCCTTCTTGTCCTCTGGCCTGAAACCTCCTTACTGTGCTGGGCACCCTGGTTCCCTGTCCAGGGGTGGGGAGGTGTCCTATGTTTACATCTTACAGCCTCATGGCTCTTTGCTTACTGTCTCATCACCTACACATTGGTCCTGCCAACGAGCCAGCCACCACTGGTGCTGTCTCTCTGAACTCCATGGAGTATGCACTGGCTCCCTTTTACCTTGGCTGCTTCATTTTTGTTTTTGTTTTTTTTAAGACAGTCTCACTGTGTCGCCCAGGCTGGAATGCAGTGGCATGATCTTGTCTCACTGCAACTTCCACTTCCTGAGTTTGAGAGGTTCTCATGCCTCAGCCTCCTGAGTAGCTGGTGGCACATGCCCAGCTACTTTTTTTGTGTTTTTAGTAAATACGGGGTTTCACTGTGTTGCCCAGACTGGTCTTGAACTCCTGGCCTCAAGTGATCTGCCTGCTTTAGCCTCCCAAAGTGCTGGGATTACAGGTGTGAGCCACTGCGCCTGGTCAACTGGCTACTTCTTACTGCCCAAGGCTGTGGTCAGGCTTTCACATTTCGTGTTGGATTGCCTTCCGTGTGCTGAGACGGTTCTCTTGCTCATGGCATGCTAACACCCTGTGCTGAGCTGTTCCACCACACAAAAAGCCTTCTCTCCCACAGAGGCTCCAACCTCCCATGTCAGGCTGCTTACCGGCATGGACACTCTTCTTACTCTCCCTGTGCTCTGACATCCCAGGACAGGTCGCTCTTCTACCCAGATGTCCTTCCTCCTCTGCTCAAGCTACGACACTACTGCCTCTGTGGCTGCAGCAGCTCCAAACTCAGACCCTGCATATGTGCCTATTTAGCTTTGTACCACCAAATGGCTTTTGGACTGAATTGATTTGAAAGGAAAGGAAAAAGGAATAGAAAGAGGAGGAGAGATTGTTTCTTTTACTTATTTATTAAAACATTTTTCCATGAGTTTCTTGAGCTTCAATCTTTTATTTTGAATATCTAATATCTTTACTAATGTATGTTCTGGCAGTAAACATTTTGTGTCAATCATTTCTATTATCTAGCTTTTTTTTTTTTTTGAGATAAGATCTTGCTATATTGCCCACGCTGGTCTTGAACTCCTGGGCTCAAGTGATCCTCCTGCTTCAGCCTCCCAGAGTGCTGGCATTACAGGCATGAGCCACCATGGCCAGCTTACGTAGCTTTTTTTTTGAATGTTGCCCAGGCTGGAGTGCAGTGGCTATTCACAGGCGCGATCCCACTATTGATCAGCATGGGAGTTTTAACCTGCTCCATTTCTGACCTGGGCCGGTTCGCCCCTCCTTAGGCAACCTGGTGGTCCCCCGTTCCCGGGAGGTCATCATATTGATGCCAAACTTAGTGCAGACACCTGATCGGCATAGCGCACTACAGCCCAGAACCCTTGGGCTCAAGTGATCCTCCCACCTTAGCCTCCCAAGTACTGGGACCACAGGCACACACCACCATGCCCGACTGTTTGTTTGTATTGTTGGTAGAGATGGGGTCTCGCCATGTTGCCCACACTGGTCTTGAACTCCTGGGCTGAAGTCACCCTCCTGCCTTGGCCTCCTGAAGTTCTGGGATTACAGGTGTGAGCCACCATATCAGGCTGGCTTGTGCTTTTATGATGGTATTGAAACTACCTTTGCAAAATTATGGCATTAAGAAATCTGACATACTTGACTTCATCTTACTTCTGACTTCCAAGCTGTCTTTGGTCATTTCTGAACATTCGCCAAGCTAACTTTGGGAGGAATTTGGTTTATAGTTTAACTGGAAAGCATGGATGATTATAGTCCCTCCCTAAAACTAACCCTCTGCTTGCTCAGGGACTGAAAACTGCCTTTGTAAAACTAACGAAATTCAAGAAGATTATGGGAAGGGCATGAACTCTGTTAAAATGCAGGCATCATTTCTATAATCCCTTACTGCTCAGGAGTCATGTGACCAGAGGTTACAAGATTTGTGACTTCCCCAACTGCTCCAATAGATAGCATCATATTGTATTATAGAATCTAAGATTGTTTTTACTTTTATTTTTATTTTATGTAATCTTTTTGTCAAACCTATCCAAGATTGTTTTTTGAAATTTTTTCGGACTGACTCCACCTAGACTGGTGACTCATGACTCAACTGATCCTGTGGCCCCACCCAGAGGTGGGTGAAATCTGAGCCTGTGATTTCCTCCCCAGCCAATCAGCAACATCCATCCCTAATCACCTGCCCACCAAATTGTCCATGAAAATCCCAGCCTCCACGCCTTGGGGAGAATGATTTGAGTGATAACTCCAGTTCTGTGTGGGCTGGACTCATCAATTAAACTTTTTCTCTGCTGCAATGTTGTGGCCTCGGTAGATTGATTTTGTCTGTGCAGTGGGCAGGAAGAATCCGTCAGGGAATTACACCAGTTGATTTTGTTTTTTTTGGAAGAGATGGAGTCTCATTTTGATGTCCAGACTGGAGTACAGCTGGGGAGCCGCCACCTCCGGGGCTCAAGAGTTCCTCCTGTTAATGGTGGAAGGTATCTGAGTTACTGGCAGTGAATCCATACGGGTCTGCAACAACCTCAATTTTTCTCTCCTCCAAAGAAAGAATTTGACTCAGGGGCATAAGGCAGGAAAAGAGACCAAGGCCAGATTCAGAGCAGGTGTGGAAGTTTATTTAAAAGGCTTTAGAATAGAAAAGAAAGGAAAGTATGCTTGGAGGAGACCCAAGTGGGCACCAAGGTCAAGTGTGGTGTTTAACCTTGGTCCTAGGACTTTGTAGGCTGGCCCCTTTCCCATGATTCTTCCCTTAGGGTGGGCTGCCTGCAGGTGCAGTGCCTTCCTTGGCAGGTGAGCATGCACAGTGTGTTTAGGAAGTTGTATGCATGCCGATCTGAGGCTTTCTTCCGTTTTCTGGTGTAGTGCCCCCGGAGGGTCATACCTCGCCATATTGTCTTTTAATGCACATACCTGAGAAATTGCATCTCCCTGAAATCTGCATTCAGTTAACACTTTAGTGCAACAGGTGTGGACCATCAGGTAATGGCCTCCTCCTGGTGCTGGCTGCCAATTTATCACTTTTAGAGAGACAGTGTGGTAATTGTCAAACTATCACCTGACATTCTTAGTGGGGAGGAAGAGCCCTCTCCTGCCCCTCTCATGCCTGTTTACCTACTCTAACACTCCCACCTCAGCTTCCCAAGTAACTGGGACCACAGGCATGCACCACCACACCCGGATAATTTTGTTTGTTTTTCGCAGAGATGAGGTCTCACTATATTGTACAGGGTGGTCTCGAGCTTCTGGGCTCAAGCAATCTTCCTGCCTCAGCCTCCCAAAGTGTTGGGATTACAAGGGTGAGCCACCGTGCCTGGCCCATTTGATTTTTTTAAGTTTAATTTTTAAATATATTTGTCAGTCTTTTATAATTAATACTTTTTGGGTCCTCTTTAAAAAAGAAATACTCTTCTTTTTCTTGAGATCAGATCTTGTTTTGTTACCTAGGCTGGAGTGCAATGGCATGGTCATGGCTCACTGCAGTCTTCAATGCCTGGGCACAAGCAATCCTGCTACCTCAGCCTCCCAAGTAGCCAAGACTACAGGTTCATGCCACCATGCCCAGCTAATTTTTAAAGTTTTTTGTAGACATGGGGGTTTCATTATATTGCCCAGGCTGGTCTTCAACTCCTGGGTTTAAGTGATTCTCCCACCTCAGACTCCCAAAGTGCTGGTATTACAGGTGTGAACCACCATCCTCAGCCAAGAAATATATATTTTTTTGAGACAAGGTCTTGCTTTGTCACCTAGGCTGGAGTGCAGTGGCACAATCATAGCTCACTGCAGCCTCAACTTCCTAGGCTCCATTGATCCTCCCACCTCAGTCTCCTGAATAGCTGAGACCACAGGCACATGCCACCACACCCAGCTAATTTTTGTATTCTTGGTAGAGATGGGGTTTTGCCATGTTGCCCAGACTGGTCTCGAACTCCTGAGCCTAAGCAATCCACCCACCTCGGCCTCCCAAAGTCCTGGGATTTTACGTGTGAGCCACCAAGCCTGGCCACCTTTTTTTTAAAAAAAATTATTATTATTATTTGTTTAGAGACAGGGTCTCACTTTGTTGTCCAGGGTGGAGTACAGTGGCTCAATCATGGCTCACTGCTGCCTTAACCTCCCAGGCTCAAGTGATCCTCCTGCCTCAGCCTCCCAAGTAGCTGGGACTATGGGCACGAGCCACTGCCCCCGGCTAAAGGAAGTACTTTCTAACCTAAGGTCAGAAAGATTTTTCTATACTTTTTTCTTAACATTTTAAAATTAGTTTTTTATATTTAGCGCTTTAATTTGTGTAGAATTGATGTTTGCAAATGGATGAAGTAAAATGTTATTTCATTTTTCAACACGGTTATTGCAAATGGCTCAGCTGAGATACAAAGTTTTACAAATGCATAGATCCATCTCTGGCCTCTCTTGTCTGCTACTCTGCTTTGTTTCTTTCCCCATAGAAAGATCACACTGTTTTAATAGCTATAGCTGAATAAGTCTTGCTATGTGGGCCAAGTCTCCTCATGTAGTTCTTTTCCTCCTCAAATTTTCTTGGACTGAAGTTACATTGGGTTACAGATTAACTGGGAGGAAGTGAACATCTTTATGTTTTTGGGTCTTCCTATATAATGACATGGTCTATTTCTCTATGTAAATTCTAAATATTTTCAATAAGTTTGTGTCAATTTCTCTGTAAAGTCACAAAATAACTTTCGTTAGAATGATTCCTAGATACGTTATTTATTTATTTAGATAAATTAATTAATAGAATATTCTAATAAATTATTAGAATAATTCCTAGATACCTTATTTATTCAGACGGAGTTTTGCTCTTGTTGCCCAGGCTGGAGTGCAGTGGCACGATCTCAGCTCACTGCAATCTCCACCTTCCAGTTTCAAAGGATTCTCCTGCCTCAGCCTCCCAAGTAGCTGGGATTATAGGTGCCCGCCACCATGCCTGGCTAATTTTTGTATTTTTAGTAGAGACGGCATTTCACCATGTTGGCCAGGCTGGTCTCGAACTCCTGACCTTGTGATCTGCCTGCCTTGGCCTCCCAAAGTGCTGGGATTATAGGCGTGAGCCACTGCACTGGCCTACTTTTTAATTTCTAATTCAAAACAGTGTGAAGGGTGTATTAGTGTTTTCAGTCCTTTTATTTTGTTTTTTCTTTTCTTTCTTTTTTTTTTTTTTTTTTAGACAGGGTCTCACTCTGCCACCCAGGCTGGAGTGCAGTGGCATGATAACGGCTCACTGCAACTTCTATCTCCTGGGTTCAAGCCATCCTCCCAGTTCACCATCCCAAGTACCTGGGACTGCAGGCATTCACCACCGTGCCCAGCTAATTTTTTGTATTTTTAGTAGAGATGGAGTTTTTGCCATGCCGCCCAGGCTGGTCTCAAACTCCTGGGCTCAAGCAATCCTCCCTCCTCAGCCTCCCAAATGGTCGGGATTATAGGCGTGAGCCACTGCACTTGGCTGGTGTTTCCAATTCATTATCCTTTCCCATATCTGCATCTTTTGCCATGTGTATTAACAGTTTTTTCAGAGGAGAAGTAAAACCCATCTCAATCCTGATGTTACACAATCCTGTGTAATTATATCACAGAAATTGAAAAGAATTTGGGCGGGAGTGGCTATGTGCAGCTAGAGGCTGTGTTATCTGTGCCTGTGGGATTTTAATTTATGGAGTTGGCAGAGTGCCAACATGGAAAGGCCAATGCCATTGAGAGAAGAATTTATTACTTACACTTCCCAAGAGAAGGAGTGATACCACGCCATTCAGGGCTACAGCAGAAAGCACCAGTTTGGTCAGGAGGCAGAAAGAAGTGAGGGGAATGTTTAGGTCACAGTCTTTATGGGGGTTTCCACAGGAAAGGCAGTGCAGGCAGAGACCAGTTCAGGACTGGCTAGTTTCAATAACTTCCTCGTATAGCTTTGGGCTATGTGGGTGGTCTCTAGTTTCCCGGAATCTGGCTCTGGAGTGATTTGGGGCTGGTATAGGAGAGTTAGATGAAGGCGGTGGTTGGCTTGCATATGAGAGGAGGTGTCTTAAGTCAGTTATTTCCCATCTTTAGGAATGAGCCATCCCCAAGAACGGCACTTTTCCCTGTGTCTGGAAAGCCTCCAAATGGCAGAACGTCAAGAATACAGAAAATAGGAAAACATAGTTAATATAGTGACCTCAGCTCAGGACGAATTGTGAGTTCCTGTGTGTCCTCTCGTGCTTTTGCTCTGTGAGGAACATATCAGGGTGGTTAGCTTGTTGGTCTCTGAATGAGGGACCCGTGGAGCAGAGCTGCCCCAGTTAACTGCAAACCTGCAACGTAAAGCAGTCAGGCCAGGGGCAGAGCTGCTGAACTCCAACTACCGCTGGGTGTGCACGTGTGATTGTTGTTTCAAGCTACTGAGTTTGAGATGATTTGTTACACAGCATTATTGTGGCACTAGATTACTGATACAGTGATTGTGGTTTATCAGATTACACCTTCTAACTTTTTGGACTTTTTTTTGAGACAGGGACAAGTTTTCCTTCTACATGGGCCTTGTCTATGCAAAAACTAAACTCAGCTATGCCTATGTGCTGGTGAGCAGAGAGCATGACATTTATTATTCTATTGATTTAAAGAAAGCTCTTCTTGACATTTTAGTATGTGAGTACATCAAAGCATAACTGTTATTATCTTGAAAGCATATATTGTTATGAGAATTGGGACATCTGGACTTTCTGCTGTTGTAGGAATATGTCCTTGTAGGTTTTCCTCAACTATAAACATATAAGGATCACGAGTTGTGGCTGGCAAGGAATGTGCCTTGTAAGTTTCAAGATGGAGTTTGAACTTAAAACGATGTTACTCTGGCTCTCCCAGGCTCACGGTTCCTTGAGAACTGAGTCATATGTCTCTCACTGTTCAACTCAATCATCCAGCTAATTCTCAAGGTTGATAGCAGAGTTCAGGTGCAGTGAGAGGGTAAGCTCCTATGTGCAAGTGCTTTCCAAGTCTCTGCTTGTTTTGAGTTTGTTATTGCCACATGTATTGAGGTAAGACCAAACCTTGGGCTAGTGTGGGATGGGACCGTGGAACGAGAGCTTGATAGCCAGTTGTTAAATTTCTAGGAATTTTGCAAGCCAGTTGTTAAAACTGCTGGTAGCTTGAAATTAGCCATACTGAGAGTGATTATACCACAGAAATTGGCAAATGCTATAAACCAGGACTTTTAAAAAATTTGTTTTTTCAGAGAACCAGTTTACCAGTATACCACTAGGACTATCAGAGGACACGGATATATGGAAAAGAATTATTAACAACTGTTTTTGAAGCAATCTCTCATAGTGAACATGGTTTTTATTGTATTTGAGAGTCACAGGTTTTAAGTAAAATCATTATTATAATTGCAATAAGTCCTCTGGCCTGGCACAGTGGCTCACTCCTGTAATCCTGGCACTTTGGGAGGCTGAGGTAGGCGGATCACTTGAGGTCAGGAGTTCAAGACCAGCCTGGCCAACATGGTCAAACCCCATCTCTATTAAAAATATAAAAATTAGCCAGGCATGGTGGCGTGCACCTGTAATCCCAGCTACTTGGGAGGCTGAGGCACAAGAATCACTTGAACCCAGGAGGCAGAGGTTGCAGTGAGCCAAGATAATAGCACCACTGCACTCTAGCCTAGGTGACAGAGCAAGACTCTGTCTAAAACAAACAAACAAAAAATTGCAAGAACTTCTAATTTAACATCTTCGACAGGTTCCTGGAAACTGGGACTTTAAGTGAATCGTTGTATAGCAAGTCCTGGAATAATGTCGTTTCCTTCAATGTCTTTTTGTTATAATATTGATGAGAAAAGAAGATTGGTTTCATTATGCTGTTTTTTAAAAAAAAACATTAGCCATTCCTGCATTGCTACAATCATACTTCTTGCTTAAAGTCACAGTTTCCGAGAACTTATGAACAACCTTAAGTGAGGACTCACAGCAAATAAAAATAGAGTCACGTAGGCATTGAGCAGTCGAGGGATGCATTGTAGTGGCCATTTACTTTTTTCAAGCATCATTTAGTCTTTTCCAGTAACAGACCCTGCTTGAAACAAGCTAAGCCACTCTCATGACATAATGATTTATCCAAAAGACAAGCACATGAACCAAGTTAATTCAAATGGAATTATTTCCCCAAGATTTTTTTCAAATTGAAGTTGGGAGAGGAAAGCCCCTCTTCTCTCTCTCACAGACTGTAATAATCCGAGCCAAGAGCTCCCAGTAGTCATTATTCTACTTTCGTGGGAGACAGCCAGCCTAAGAGAGGAAAGCTAACGTGCACAAATTTGCATAAAAGAGAGACCAAAAGAAAAATCGAGTTGGAGGCTGGCAGGGAAAGAGAGAAAGAGAGAGGCAGGAAAAGAAGGGCTTACCCCACCCTCCTTGCTGTTTGGTTGTGATGCAATCCAGTATTTATCTGGCTATCTGTGTCAGTCCATTTTTTGCATTGCCATAAAGAAACACTCGAGACTGAGAAATGTATAAAGAAAAGAGGTTTAATTGGCTCATGTTCTTCTGGCTGTACAGGAAGTGTGGAGCTGGCATCTGCTTCTGGCAAGCGCCCCAGGAAGCCTACAGTCATGGCAGAAGGTGGAGAGGAAGCAGGCATGTCATATGGCAAAAGGGAGCAAGAGAGAGAGGGGACGAGGAGCCAGGCTCCTTTAAACAACCAGCTCTCAAGTGTACTAACAGACTCGCTCATAGTAAGAACTCACTCATTACCATGGGGAAGGCATCAAACTGTTGGTGAAAGACCCACCCCCGTGATCCAATGGGCCTTCCACTACACCCCACCTCCAAGATTGGAGGTCACATTTCACCATGAGATTTGGAGGAGACAAACATCCAAACCATATTACTGTTTATCTACCTATCTGTCTTAAAATAGATTGAGTTAACAGTTTCTGTTACTTGCAACCTAACAGTCCTGACGAATACACAAACATAGATACCTTGCTGAAGAGGTGGAGAAGGAACTAGTACAAGGAAAGGATGAACATTGCTGTACAGAGACCAGGATCTGCTTCAGGGCATAGTACTCACCTATGGGGAGAAGATGAAACAAAGGAGGCTGTTAACAACGTCCTGTGAAGATCTCCTCTGAGATTCGTAAGTCCCCGCTCTATCCCCTACTCCTTGTGTCAGTTCAAGGTATGGTTACATATAATGGAGACAACTCCAGACACATTAAGTAGAAATAGGCTAGGTGGTGGCTCACGCCTGTAATCCCAGCCTTTTGGGAGGCCGAGATGGGTGGATCACTTGAGGTCAGGAATTCGAGACCAGCCTGGCCAACATAGTGAAACCTCATCTCTACTAAAAACACAGAAATTAGCTGGGCGTGGTGGTGCGAGCCTGTAATTGAGGCTACTTGGGAGGCTGAGACAGGAGAATCACTTGAACCCGGGAGGCAGAGGTTGCAGTGAGCCAAGATTGCGCCACTGTGCTCCATCCTGGGTGACAGAATCAAACTCTGTCTCAAAAAAAAAAAAAAAAAAGTTAAGTAGAAATAGACTTTATCCAGAGAGTTAGGTGATTACAAAATTGTTGCAAGGGCCAGGTGAACAGACTTGAGGCTGAGCTTCCAGGAATGGCTCCCCTGTAACACCTCCACAGAACCGGCCTGCCAAGAAAGTCATTATCCCAGCGGCTGGCTTGAGGTTTTGCCACCTCAACTTCAATTCCCACGAAAACATGTCATACCCAATACTCTGTCTCTTTGCACTCACAAAACGAGGGCCAGTCACTGAAATTTCTGTTTCTGTAACCACAGAAAAGGCACATGCCTCCTTTACTGTGCTTGCTAGGAGAAATGCCAGCAGCCACGGAAAGATGCATTTACTGTTCAGACTCACTCTTTCAAAGGAACAACGGTTAACACTTTCTTCTGCATCCTTCCAGAAAATTTCCAAGTGTGCATGTGCATAAAACAAATGAGATGGGCCAGGCAGTGGCTCATGCCTATAATCCCAGCACTTTGGGAGGCTGAAGTGGAAGGATCACTTGAGTCCAGGAGTTACAGGCCAGCTTGGGCTGCATAGGGAGACTCCATCTCTACAAAAGAATAAAAGAAATAAAAAATTATCCAGGAGTGGTGGCACACACCTCTCAGCTACTACTGAACTAACAGATTTGCTCATAAGAAGAACTCACTCATTACTATGGGGAAGGCATCAAACCGTTGGTGAAAGATCCACCCCCGTGATCTTTTCCCCATGGGGAAAGATCCCGCCCACCTCCAAGATTGGAGGTCACATTTCAACATGAGATTTGGAGGGGACAAACATTCAAATCATATTACTGTTTGTTTATGTATCTGTCTTAAATTAGATTGAGTTAACAGTTTCAGTTACTTGCAACCAAACAGTCCTGACTAATACGCAAACACAGATATCTTGCTGAAGATATCTGGGAAGCTGAGTGGGAGGATCACTTGAGCACTGAAAGTCAAGGCTGCACTTCAGCCTGAGGGACTGAGCAAGACCCTGTCCCACAAACAAATGGGATCACACCAAATACTGGTCTGATTGATTTAAAGGACTTCTACTTGGATGCCTTTTTTAAAGTGAAGAATCAAATAATATAACTGTCTTTCTTAAGCAGATCACCCAAATCCCCAATTTTAACTTGCAACCCTGGTACTCAGTAATAAATGTAAAATATATAGGAATAATATTAAGAATTAAATAATGGGGCCATGTGTGGTGGCTCATGCCTATAATCCCAGCTACTTTGGGAAGCTGAGGCAGGAGGATCACTTGAGCCCAGGAGTTAGAGACCAGTCTGGGCAACATAGTGGGACCCCATCTCTATTTAAATTATGAAAAATTAAATTAAAATATTAAATATTGGAAGAACCACACAACTCTGAAAATCACTTCTAAATGAAGAGTTTTGTAGAAAGTAAATTTGGATTTGTATATATACATCGTTTTCATTCAAAACCAAAATGTTTGTATAATATATATAGGTGAAATGTATGTTTATAAATTTTTTAAAAAGATGAATTCTATAGTTTTCTCTAAATGTCATTTCAAAACTTCTAGAGCAGTCCAGTGCAGTGGTTCATGCCTTTAATCCTGGCACTTTGAGAGGCTGAGATAGGCAGAACACTCAAGGCCAGGAATTCAAGACCAGCCTGGGCAGCATGGTGAAACCCTATCTCTACTGTAAAAAAAAAAAAAATTAGGCAGTTGTGGTAGTCCACTCCTGTAATCTCAGCTACTCGTGAGGCTAAGGCACAAGAATCACTTGAACTTGGGAAGCGGAGGTCGCAGTGAGCCACTACATTCCAGCCTGGGTGACAGAGCAAGGCTCTGTCTCAAAAAACAAAAACAAAAACAAACACAAAACAGAAACCTTCTAGAGCAGAGCAAATGCTCTTTTAGAAACACCATGTAAAGAGCAAAAATAAAAACAACAAGAAAAAAAGCCTCAGAAGCTAGAAACTAAAAGAACCCTAAAAAATATACAAAGAAAAAAAAATTCTGCGTTGGTGAGAAAATGGCATCTACAGGACTGATTTCACATAAGGGATAATCAGATCAATATCACCCAGTCAATGCCACAGAATCAGACTCTGTAGTTCAGAGATCTAAGATGAATACAAGTCTAGATGGTGAGACAAGAACTGGATGAAAAGACAGCCATTTGGCAGCAAGGAACAACTGGCCTCATCCTTACCCTTGCTGGGCCCCAGCTTGTCCTGGGCCCTCCTGCGGCCCTAGGAATTGACTGAGGGACAGACGAAGTGGACAAAGTCGTTGACAGACCTGAGTTCCTGCCTTGGTCCTGGTGACCCTGATCCAGGCAGTCCATCTGTGTCTGGGATCCATTGATCCTGGAGCCACTCTCAGTGGTTCATCATCGCCCAGGCAGGCCTCTGGAGTACAAGCCTCAAACAGGGAGACAAACAGGGGGAGACTCCATGCACCTCCACAGCAGCCAGCCAGTTCTAAAGTCAGCATCCCTGGCTTCCAGCTCCAACACTGGGCACTCCCCGATGGCTCCCCTGCCTGGGAATCTGGTGGCGGCTGATTGGGCAGCCCAGGGGGTGCCCATGGGGTGTGGGGAGGAAAGGCTGCAGGGGGAAGCTTGGCTGCATCATGGAGGCCCCGTAGGCATTCGGGCTTACTCTAAAGGC